>QKQZ01017517.1:0-53749 GCA_003595255.1 Solenopsis fugax | reverse complement strand
CGAGGCAAGGCGTTCTCGCGCACGCCGGCCGCGAAACCACCCGCGAGTCACAAAGCGCTCGCACGTTATAAGATTTTGCAACGGGGAGATCGGCTCGCAACAGCTCAACTGTCGCACCTCATATGCGCCATTAATTACGCTCTTCCGTTGTTATTGTTATTGTACCGTAATGCGACCGCGTGTCATGTCGCGTTTTTATTTTTGGAAATGAAGGCGTTGAAATGACGACGCGATTGCGAAACAACGAGTCAGAATTGAGGCTGCTGCCTGACGTTATGATTTGACAGAAGTGATGCTGACAAGTTGTTCCCCTTACAGAAATTTAATACCGGTATTAAATTTCTGTAAGGGTCTTGTTTCTTTACGCGTTAACAATGGCTGGAACCCCCACGCTTACTGTCGTTGATCGAAAATTATAAAAAAATGTAATCCGAAAATATAATAAATTCGATTTTAATCCGTTATTTGATTTAAGAAGGGGCTAAGGCGAACGTGCGAGCAGACATACATTGTAACGTTGGTCGCACCCCAGTTGTTGCGCTCTACTTTGCTCTACCGCCCATTCCATTTCTCTTTCCGGATGGAAAAGTTTTCGTGGCTCAGCCTTCTTTTTGCGGATTGTTAATTTTGTTTTGTCCGAATCGGATACGTCATTTTTTTTATTTGTGCCTAACGGAACCGAGACCTCTAAAATTGTAGCGACAAAACAGATTTTCCGCTTTATACACGCATGGCGAACGCACTAATGTCTAGCCTGTCGTACTTCTCTTTCACTGAATCGTCTTTGTGCCAATTTTTCTGCTCTCTTTCTTCCCACACTATTTCGTTTTCTTTTATTCCGTTCATTGTCCCGGTCTAAACGTATTGTCTACACAGAAAAAAAAATTAATATCAAATCAACAATTCATTGTTTCATATATAAGCAAGAATATAAAATCTTCTTGGAAGAATTTGATAATCTTGATCAGACATAATTTGCTTACATGAAGAAACAAAATTTCTTTATATTAGCAAATTATGTCTCTTTGAGATTGTAATACTTCCAAAGAGATTTTATATTCTTGCTTATATCTGAAACAATTCATTGTTTCATATATAAGCAAGAATATTAAATCTTCTTGAAAGAATTTATAATCTTAAACAGACATAATTTGCTTACATGAAAAAAATTTTTCTCTTTATGTAAACAAATTATGTCTATTTAAGATTATAAATTCTTCCGAGAAGATTTTATATTCTTGCTTATATATGAAACAATGAATTCTTGAATTAATATTAAATTTTTTTCTGTGATACTCTGTTTCTATATTCCTGTCTCTCCCTTTTCTTCCTCCCTTCTCTCTCTCTCTCTCTCTCTCTCTCTCTCTCGTTCTCGTCCTCGTCAATAATTCTATTTCTGATAGCGCCATTAGTCTCTGTTGTCCTCGACAATATTTCATATTCCGAGAATTTATATCGAGCATTTCCATTGTAGTATCAGGTAACTGTGTAATTGTATATCGCCGCGAGACCGGAGGATTTGTAAATAACGCGGAAACCTGTAGCGCGACCGAAATAGTTTGCGCGTAAGAAAGTTTATATTTCCTTGAAACATAGCGCGAAACGCGCAGATCGCCGCACATCCGTGCCGAACTATCCCGCTGACGTCGCTATTCAAATAAACGCGTGAACGTCTATGCGAATAATGGCAGCGTTAACGCAAACACGTCGACGACTTGGGTGAGCAACTCCGATTGGTTCCGACAAGGCGCGATGGGGTAAACACGCCGCGAACGCACTGCGTGTGAGCTTGTGCGCAATTTCTTTAAAATTAATAGAATTTCTATTTTAACAGGCGCGAGATGTCCCAGAAATGCCGATCATAATTTCACACCACGTATGTTCCAACTTTGAGTCTAGGTAGTACGTGGAAATTAATTTTCCTTAAAAATCGAACTGGAAGTCGACAGAAACCGGGCTCTCAAACGCGATCTCTTTCGCGAATTGGTCCTCTTACTCCAAATAACACATAATATTTATAAAAGATTTACAAAATATTTATAATAATTATTTGAATATTTTGTAAATATTTATCAAAATGTTTATAAAATAAATATAAAATAGTACTATAAATATTTACTTTTTTACTTGCCATAAATATTACATAAAATATTTATGAATATTTATCATGTGTTGTTTGTGAATAAAAGTATAATAAAATACAAGTACAATAAAATTGTATTGTTTATATAGATTCAGCGCGCACGCTTTAACCCCTCTCCTAAATTTAATTATACCATGGTATCTAATGTTAGAAGGTGGTAACAAAAACAAGATGGCACAAGACCAAATTTTCAAGTTCTCAGAAACCAGAGAGTGTGCCTGCGAATTCTAGCGCACTATTTTGATATACTTTGCTACAATGTACTATTATCCTAAATGTGTTACAAACGTGTACCATTTTCGAAATTCTTTACAATTTGACGTTACTAAATTTTACGTTTAAAAATATATGATGTAAATTTGTAGAGTGTAACTTTTCCGAGATCTCAATAAATGCATTAGTGTATAATGTTTGCATTGTTGCTAACATTGCTATTTTTTATTATTTTAATTGTTTAATATAATATTGAAATCACATTGAAAAGAGGCATACACTGAGAGAAATGTTTAGTAAAATCAACCAAAGTTTGGTTGAATAGTGATCAAATGAATTTTATAGTTATAATTACTAAATACATAGTCGTTTTGACCAAACAATTTGTAGCCTTAACCAAATAATTATTTTCATACAATAAATTATAAAAAGTTTTGTTAAATGTACATAACTAAAACTGTTTTTGGTACCAGTAAGAACAAAATTCATTTGATCACTATTCAACCAAACTTTGGTTGATTTTACCAAACGATTTCTCTCAGTGTAGGTATCTAGGTGTGTCAAAACAAAGCCTAACTTTATCAATTTTTTATGGAAAAACAGAAAGAGTCCGGTTTCGTTGTAAAGATTATATTTTTCTCTCTTTGTCATTTAAATTTTAATAAAAAATAATAAAAAATGGCGTCGCTATTAACATTCTTATGAAAAATAGTTGTTTCCAAAACTTGTGATCATTATTTCTTGAAAATGGCTTGTCTGAATGATTTGCAATTTTACACACTTTTTCAAAATACTAAAAATTAGTCTTTGATGTAGAATTCTTTTTACAATGCTTCTTTTTTTTCTCAATGAAAAAATCAATAAAATGTTTGGTGAAAAATCGATATTTGATTTTGACTATCTGCCATTTTGTTCAAACATAGTATTTCGAAAAACAGTTACATCATATATTAAATTTACGTTTCATCTTTATAAAGCTTGTATCATTTTGCTTTTAGATGAGTTTTGTGGGAGCGGCAGTAGTTATCGCAAGCTGTGTTTTTTAAAACAAGCTTCACAAGAATGTTAATAACGACGCCATTTTTAATTATTTTTTAATAAAATTTAAATAAATAACAAAAAAACTACAATCTTCGAATGAAACAAACCCGACTCCTCTATCTCTTTTCGTTTTTCTACAAAAAATTCACAAAGTTAGCTTTTATTTTGACGCATCTATTTGCCCCCTTATCTCTCCTAATATTTGGTGTTTAATAATTATCTCGCACAAAATTTTTTCGTACTCAAAAGATTATTAAAATCTTCGAGTTCTCTCTTTATTACTTGATACTATGCTTGCTCGAAATACGCATTACCAACCTGGGGCCGACGTTTCTTCCTTTTGTGTCTCTTCGCAACTCAGCCTCTCCCTCGCTTCTACTTCTTTAATTTCCTCTCGTTCTTTCTCCTTTATTTCTTCTCCTTCCTTCTCCTTTATTTCTTCTCCTTCCTTCTTCTTAATTTCCTCTCGTTCCTCTTCCGATTCCTTCGTAGACGATTTTTCTGACAAGCTATCCGAGCTATCCGATTTTTCTATCGTGCTCGCTACCTCATGGCTGACTTCCGCTGTTTCCGTGGTCTCATCTTGAGTGTCATCCTGCTCCGACGCGTCCTGCGAATCTGCAAAAGCGAATTAAAAATAATATTCGTTCAGCAGTACAAGCGCACATGCGTTAATCGGAAAGAGATGAGAAGCGATCATCCACAATGGAAAGATGTCATTTTTCAATAAGTCAATGCAACGGGGCTTGAAAGATTAAAGTCCTCGATGCGTTAGTCATGAAAATGCGTGAAATGGTATAAAATGTTTGATGTTCGACAATTATGTTTATGTTTCTTAATCACATCCGATTTTCGTGTAATTTCAAAAAATTGGGAGTTACGCAAAATAAGATGCAACAGTCTCTCATTATGTGTTATTTTTAAATATTTTAATAATTTAATCTTTGAAGCATCGTATTCGAAGAAAATATCTTTTTATAAAGTGATGTAAAAGTGTGTACTAAACTTGTGTTTAAAATCCTTGTCAAAAGAGAAGAATAGATATATAACTCTTATTATTTTTATTATTCTTATTATTTCTGCGTTTCACAGACAGGCAGTTTTATAAAGATCGATGACGTAGCTCGGCGAACGCTTCTTGTTAATAAACATCGTCAGTGCAGTGGCGAACACAGCGGCGTTATATATCACGGAAATGCGACAGGATGTAAACTGTTTGCCCCAGATGCAGTAGACAGAGGTACATTTTGATTGTGCGAGAATACGGTCGTCCAGAATCTTTGGTTAATACGCTCTGCATTCCGTTACACATTACGTTGATCATATTAAACATTACATTTTTGCGCGCATACGCTGAATTACTCTCGTTCCCGTGACTTCCTCCACTGACACTCGTTTATCTATCTACGATGATACTCAAGTAACATGGTCGTGACGGAGCTCATAAAAGGGCTCTCACCTTCTTTTTCCGACATTTCAGCACGCTGTCTCGACTGGACGCCTAGAAAAATAAACACAGCTATTAGGAAACAATAATATTTGAAATTTTATTTTTTCTTTACGGATCTTTAAAGTAAAAGAATTCTTATCGAGCTGTCGTTTTATTTTAAAATAATTGGAGTCATTCAAAAATTTTTATTTTTTCAATTTTCAATTTAAATAAACTTGATAGTATGATTCATAAAAATCGATAATTTGATGCTTACAATGTAAAGTGATAGTAAGTGCGAGTTATCCTACAAAATTGTAATTTATCTGTATATACTTCTTTAAATTATAATGCGCGAGACTTTTAATGTATATTGAGTGTAGTGTATGTGCTGTCAATATATTTTGATAAATATATTTACACATTTATTTATTTTTTTTTGTCGATTCATAAATTTTGATGAAAAAGAAACATTAAGTGATTTCAATCTTGTAAGATTAAATTCAAATACGATCACCATTGAAATGAATTAGAAGTGTTTAAATTCGAATAGTTCGAGAATTTTGAATCATTGATTCAATTTCAAATCGATCGCTTATTTTGATTATTTCATTTATATCTTTTGTACCAAAAATTTTATATCAACACGAATCAATTCTCGTACCTGATTCTTGGTCAATTTCCACAAAACTTCTCTATTATTTCTAAATCTTGTAAATTATTCAAAAATTTTTGTACACGGTTGACAATTGTCTTCGCAAATTTGTTTGAACATTTCATTGTATCAAGCTTTTTTAGAATTGAGAACAAAATTTGTAATTGCTCCATTATATTTTCCTGAAGTTAATGAATACTATCGAAGTGATAGCACTAAAATACTATCACTTTGATAATAACATTTTAATTTGTACGATATGTATATTCAATAATTATTTATCAGTATAATACCATCAAACTTATTGTTTGAAATCTAATATAAATTTTTATTTAACATGTTTTTAAAAAAATTATTTTCTAAAATTCTTGCGATTATTTTCCCGTCTATTATATAAAAAGAATTTACAACGTCATTAAAAATATTTCATTACGTTTAAGTTAGCATGTAATATAAATCTGGGAAAATTTGATTTGATTCGAATTCGATTCGAATAGTCGAATTAAAAAGATTCGATCTCACAAACACTTGATTTGCACACTTCTACTTCAATGAATCTGTCATATCAGATATGTGATACGGCTAGGTTCGGATTAAAGTTCAGTCGATCGCGTGACACGCGAATCAAACGCCTACCTTCTTCTTCTCGACGTTCCCAGGTTTGTCTTAAATCGTTCCCAGATTAAAAAGACTTGCTCGTTATCGAGGATAATAGAGACGGAAGAGAGAAGCACACGCACACGTGGTGCACGCGGTGCACAGCGTTCGTTCTAACAAGACATCGTCGGCACTTTCGTGGCTTTGAGGGCCGTTTCGCACGAAAATAGCTCTGACCCGTTTTTCGTACGTTCGGAAATTAGGAAGAAGCGGGCTAGACAGCGCGCTGATTTGCACGCGAGACGACCATGATAGGTAGGCGGTAGTGGCGAACGCGGTGTGTGCCACGAGGTCGCATTTTATAAATAGGCCGGGCGAGTTGCAGTGCGTAGGTAGACGCCTCCGAATGCTACCGCGAGGAAGTGCTCGCGTTTCGCTCGTCACAGAAATTTCTCCTCGAGATTACCATGCGATTTCGCGTGAGCTTTCGGCTTGACGACGAATGAATGGGAGGAATCGATCGAACGGAAGGAGAGGGATTTCAATGAAAGGAATTTCATTCGTCGACTTGTCTTTCTCTGTTTCGTAGTTTACTCCATCGATTCTTTTGGTTGCATTGAAAAGTAGTTAAAACATTTGTGGTACAGCAGAGTCTCTCTAACTTACTGTTTTATAAATTAAAAAGAAAAATAATCGTTCCATAAATTTAATCTTTCCAACACACAATTATCAGGTTTTTAAAAAGAAGAACAAGATTGTTGAACAAGCTTATTTTTATATTGCGCACACGAATTGTTTTTTTATTTGTCAAAGAGTTTTCTAGCCGATAAAAATATAGAAAATCTAAAATACACTATAAAATATAAAATACATTAAAAATATGTTTGAAGTCTTATTTTGCATATATATTATTATTGTTTCAATAATTTAACAATTCACACAAATTCGACACAAATTCTCTTTGGATTCAAAAGATAAATCAAGTGGCAATTTATTTCCTTATCTTGCCTGTTATTCCTTATCATTTGTTATATAGTTAGTGCAAATCTATTTCCATCCCCTATATTTCGGAAACGGTTCAAAATTTTGAACAATCACGAAATACGCATTCAATTATTTCGAGGAACTACTCGTTTAAGGGGGTTGGAGAGGTAGAGTCCCTGGTAAAAATTTTCGATAGAAAAATTTCTATCGTTTTGAATATGGATTTTGGTTCATAAATTCATAAATGTGAATTATTTTCTATCATTTTCTATCAATATTTTTTATCAGGGGTGGTGATGAGAACCGTCTACAGAATTTGTAGACGCCCTCTGTATAAATCGTGTATGTTCCGACGTCAATTCGATTTCATCCCGATACTAAGTACTTGCCGTTACTACGTTTCGATCGAGCAGCCGTGACTTTTAGTAAATGATTCTATGTGGCAGCATGCCAACGATCACTTTACCATCCTGTTGAAGCTCGTCGACTCACGATGACGGCCTCGTCGAATTTTCGTATCGTCGACGGTCACGTATTTTCGGATACAGGAATGCAGTTTCCGTAAGACCGCGCTCCCGTTTTGGACTTGGTAAAATTGTCGAAAAGTGTTTCGTACAAGCCGCGAGAAATTTGCATAGAAAGAAGCGCAATGTTTAAGTGATGCAAAATATCAACCCTCATTAATTGTGCATTTAGAATTAATGAGATGTAATGTAGATATAACTACAAACATAATTTTTAGAAAATGTATAACAGAATTAATTTCAAATAATGAAGACAAAAAATAATACTGCCAACGTGAATTTTTTAACAAATATTATATCTTTTTATAAAAAAATATTTTAAAAAGTTTAGTGTGTTTTGTGTGTGCCAGAAGCGACGACGCATTTGAAGTAAAAATAACATTTATGAACAACAAACTGCTCGCTTATAATGTAAGACTTCTGAATTATTTTTGAATGTTTCCCATAATTGGTTTTCTTGAAATTCGGCACAAAAGGTCGGTGAATTTGAATAATGAATTATCTTTCCCAATACATAATTTCATAGTTAATTCTTTCGAGATTCTCGAATACATGTACCAATAAATTTTTCTAAAAGATTGGTAATAAATAATTAATATATAATAATTGAATAATTGAAATAATAATTGAATGATTATTAAATCATTAATTTAATTTTCGTCTTTATTTGTCTGTGTAGCAACGGACGCATACGCAACATTATTCTAATATTATATAAAATTAATATTAATTAAAATTAAAATTAATTTAATATTAGAAAAAACCAAAGAGATATATTCTTTGCTTCACAACGATACCGAATACTGTGTTACGAAAAAACGCAGTAATTACATTGAGGAATTCAAAATTAATCACCAATTTTACAAAAACCTTTAACAATTGCAGGCGGTGTAAATATTATCGCACATAATCATTGCGCCCGATCGTGTACGAAATGGACTAATTACTATTTCGGAAGGATTACAGTTTTACCAGATCTGCGGAAAAAATGAAAAAGTACCGAAATCTCCGAAAAAGAAGAATAGATTGTAAGGGTTGATTTTACCTTTAAGGATCGGAGGACCAGCGTCGGGTGGCAGTAGGAGGCCCAAGCCTTCGGGAGACTGCAGTGAACGATCGTCTGGCCACTACCGAACTCTCACCGTTCCGGTGGTTATTGCTGGCGGCGGTGGTGGTGGCCGACAGCGCTGGATGATGCTTCGCTATCAACGCCGCCATTAAAAGCATAGCGTCACCAGGCCCAAATTTAGACGGCCCGAAATAGCGGAATTATTGGCGGTGGAGTAGCATAGCCGGCTTGGACACTACATACCGCGGTACCCGGCCTCGCAGAACGAACGGAATACTCTCCGATGCGCTTCCGCTACCGGTATATGCGACTCGATGCGACTCGATGCCACGCTCGTTCATCTGGCAACAATAAATCGGAGAACAAAACGCGTGCAAAACACTTTTTCTGTGTACCGAAGAAAGTGGAAGTGGCATAACGTTGTTCAAGAGAAAAAGAACTTGTGCCAGATCGAGATTGTTTTATGTGCGATGAGGAAATCGTAATTGTTACCTTCGTTTATAAGAGGGATTCGTAGTGTATTAAATTGATTGATCAAATTGATTCTGAAGCAATTGTTAGATTGTAGTGTGATTTCGATTAAATAAAATAAATATATATTTTTATATTTTTATAAAAATATAAATGTATATTTATTTAATGTTATGATAAAGCTAAATTTTGATATTCTGAAATCTTTAGTTGTTTAGTTTTTATTTTGTGTGTAATAATCATGACACTGATTTATATTACTGATTTTTATATCACTGATAATAACTAACGGTACAAAATTCTTTTAGATTACTTTCAAAATTATTAAGATTATCGTGACAAAAACTATAATGTAATGTAATTATTCCATAAAAAAAAATATAATAATATTTGTATAAAACACTTTCTTAAATATTATATGTTTTAATTATTTTTCTTTCTAATTAATATTGTTAATAATAATAAGTGAATTTAAATATAAAGATAAATATTATTTAAACAATTTATTAATCATTTATAAAAACTTTTTTACTATACTTTTTTACTATAAGTTGTCCATTTCTTAGCACATATATTTCTCCAAACTATATAGCAAATTTGTTACATGAAAATAAAATAAAAATTACTTATTTATATATTTAGACAAAGTATGTAGTGACAATTTTTTCTCTCATAATTAATCTTTTGTAAATCAATTAAGGTTTCCTGATAGAATTGTAATTCTATTTTCGTGACTGTAAACCGAGTCATTTCAGCTCGCGGCATAAATATGTGGCAGTCCGAATTGTGCCCTAGATGCAATTATTCGGGAATATTTTGGGAACTTCGGAAGCTCTCGTTCGGTTGCCACGAAAGTTATCTTATTTGCCGGCATCGATGTCACCCGCATGCCATTCCGTGTGCCACGCGATCCGTGCGCTAGCGCACGTCGTCATCGTGTCGTCATACGAAATCGCTGATGGTCAATTCATCGAATAATACTTTAATTAGAATTTCTGTTTTTTACATATAAATAATATCATTTTCGAAAAACGCACTGTAAACATCAAATAGACATTGACATGATTAAACATGATTACTAAATTATACGCTAAATAACATAAAAAACATTATACATATAAAGAAAAATCGTAATTTTCAGATTGAATTAGAAACATATAGATGTTCAGATTAGTTGGTTAAGCAATATCCTGTTAAGAAAGGACAGAAATAGATAACTTCTCTATAATAGCTCAAAATGTTGGTCCAAACAGAGCTAATAAGATGTATTTAATTTAATAAGCGAGCAAAAAGTTAACTTGGAGCGAACGAGGGAATCAGATCAGCTGATCCGACGTAGACCTTTCTCGTTGAACCGTTCTCCATCCTTTTCGCCTTTCTCTCTCGTTCTCTCCCGCCGATGACCATCGCGTTGACAGCCCCACCCGCGGCATCACCTTCTCTTTCTCTTTCTCTCTCTCTTTCTCTTTCTCTCTCTCTCTCTCTCTCTCCCGCCGAGGTAATGCACGAGGTCGTCCATCCGTTGGTGGAAACCGCTTTCCAAGCGGAGCCTGTTAACCCACTCGGGGCCTCACGGCCTCAGTACACTCGCCGCCTTCGGTTCCACATGTCGCACGGTGCGCGAGTGCGCTTTCGACGCATGCCGAGGATTTCGTAAACGTTTTGACAACTTCGACCTTGAGCCAAGCCTGCTGGTCGTAGGTAAATCCCTCCTCTCCACTCCCCTCGAAGAAATAGAAAATCCTTCGGGATTCAAAGGTGCGCGTCAAGGCCGGCTGGGAGAGCCTCGTCTTTTTAGGTCGCACCAATGGCTGCGACCAAAGCAGAACGACAGGTTACTGTAACGTCAAAGTGACGTTAAAATGAATAGCAATTGATCAAAACTTGACTTTTGAAAATCATTTTGGAGTCATTTTGATATCCTGATGATTCTTTCTGATTGGTTATTACATTTCTGTAAAATCAAAACAACTGCTGCCTATTTGAATCTTCATTTGTATTCGAGATGTCATTGCACTTGTGAAGATCCACGTTCCCCAAATAATAAAAAGTTAAAGGGATATTTGAATAGTGTCTAGCAACGCCCAGAAGATATATGTCTTCTTAAAGTCTGCGCTACCTGCGCTTTTTATCGTTGGTTGTATGCCAGATTTTTTTCAAAGAAAAACGAACGTGCCTTGACATATGAAAATAGTGTACGAAGAAAATACTAATCCACTCGCGCAATCTACAATTTGCAATTTTTCATTCGAGCGGCCCATATTCCGGCGAGCCGGAACTAGCTGGATCCAGGAAGATGAAGGGATGGTTCGACGCCTTTCGCAGCGATGGCGGCCCGACGCTCTACAGCTACAGCAACCGCACTCCCGTCACCGGTGACGTTCCTCTGGTTATCGTATTCGTGGTATTTGGCACTCTGTTCACGGCGTTTCTAGTCATATTTCCGGGCGTCAGGAAAGAGGTGAGCAGTTTTCCACTCCTCCGTCGTGTCCGATCGTGACCGACGTATTAAAGTCAATTATGAGTTCTGGCGTGTTCTGGCCATGTAAACTTGGTGTTTCTCCCGCCGCAGCGGTTAACCACATTTCTCACGGTTACTCTGAGCCTCTTCGTGGGTGCGACGATTCAAGGTTCGTGCATTTTGTCTACTTTCCAAGTCAAGGGGCCTTGGCTGACAGTGGCGTAACTAACTGATTGGCCTCGCGGAGCTCGAATTGTAAGAGCTCGGCGGACAGGAAAAAGAAGGAAGTAGAATAGGAAGAAATTAACAAGAAAGCAAGGAAAAATAAATATATTAATAATAAATGTGTAATAAATATACAAATATATCGAATGGATTCATTTACATATTTTGTAACATCGTGTGAATCATATTCTAGAATTTATTTTCAACGACATTGTTTATCATTTTTAAACACAAGTGTTCAAAAAGATGAGGAACAAAATAATCGAGATCGAAATTATTCAAAGTAGAGTGAGATATTGGTTACGCTACTGTCCGCTTGTAGTCCGTAATAAACCGCGTGTTTAACTAGCTAAAGACACTTCTTCGACTGTCAAATAAAATTGCGAAATCTATCTTCCGGAATGATTAATCATAAGAGATAATCATTAAATATAACGCCGCGAACGCGCGGAAGAATAACACCGTTGTGCTCTCTGTGTGCGCGTATATAGTGGCGCAATACGGCTCATCCTGGCATACGAGCTCCGCTACCATTGTCAGCTCTTACAGCGCTTTCTCCAGGCATAAGGCAACGGCCGACATCGGCGGTTACATCGGTTTGATGCACATCAATATAACGTACAGGTGTAAGTTTCAGTAAAGAAAGCAAGCTATCTAATCTTTTTATATGCGTTTCTATGCGCTTCAAGATATCCAATTGTGATTGATCAAACGTGACAGAATAAGATTGAAATTAAGATTGGAATTTCTGGGCTATTTTGCACTCTACAAATTGCAATTTTCGAGAACCAATGTTCGTGCAGAGATTTATCTGTCTGCCTTAACTAGATTTTATCTTTCCAGTATTGCCAGGTAGCGAGCAAATGAATGGCGATGTCGAGTATAATGAACGATTCTGGTGGCGAAGTTCCGGCGAGATGACCAGCGCCTTCAAACAGGCCCTTTATCAGGGCGCACCCTTTCCCATCGTCTCTTTAGCGGAATATTTTAGCCTCCATCAGGAAGGCTTCTCCTGGGGCTCGCGATATCGCGAAGCTGGATACTATGCCTCGATAATGCTATGGTATATTACTTCCGCGTATTGAAGTACTTTCTTTTATTTCGAAAGAACGGTTTTTTTTTGCTGAAGTACTTAAAAATTTAGCTATATAAATACAGATCTGAAAATTAGTTTATTAGACGATCAAAATAATTATGTAAGACGTTCAAATTGATTGTTGAATTGTCAAAATTTTTTGCAACATTGGTCATCATACTTGAACGTCCTACATAATTATTTTGATGGTCTAGCAAAATTATTTTGAGATCTGTATCTAGCTAAATATTTAGGTACTGCAGCAAACAAATCTTTCCCTGTACGAAAGTACTTTATCATTCTGAGAATTAGCACTAGAAAAAGATTCTAGAATGAACTAGAGCTCTATAAATCTAATTCTAGTTCAAGTTCATTCAAGTTCTAAAAATTGAAAAAAAGATAGAAAGTAAGTTAGCCGAATTTAAAGTTAAGTTACATTGGTGCAAATAAACTTTGCAGTTTTTTATTAAATGCGCGTATACGAAATGAGAATGAACCTTTCTTGCGCAGGACCTCTTTCGCCTCGTGGCTAATGATGAATTTGTTGCTCATGGTGGTACCGCGGTATGGAGCGTACGGCATGATTTTTACAGGCCTGTGCATGCTGCTGACGAATCTAATCTACACGGCACTCTTACCGTGCGAGCCTCTAATAGCTCACATCGAAGGCTCGATTCTCTCCTTCAACCTCGGCTGGAACTATTGGCTGGTGTTATCAGCCGGTTCGTGTCCTTGTTGAAATTGAAACTTACACCAGTCAACGCGCGGATATACATACGTGATTGTAATTTCTTTTCTTTGTAGGTGCCGCGTGTCTCTTTGCGGGACTCGTAATAACAGCTATTGACATGATCTTCCCTCATCAATTCTCGACCATACTCGAGGTCGACTATGACACGCCGTACGACAGGCATGTCATTATAGAGGAAAGTTTCGATACGCGCAACGTCAGGCGAAAAGTTCCCAAGATTGAAGACTCGTTTGGCGATCGAATAATGAGGTTCGCCTACGATCGTATTAATCAGTCAGATTTAACTGAATTATTCTTCCAGTTTTTTTTTGCGTTCTACAGCTGTTGAAATGTTTCAGCCAACTGTCGTCGAAACTTCAGAACAGACACGCCGCTAAAGAGGACACCGAGGGTGTCGTTAATCGGGGCTATACGCACGAGCTGTCCGAATTCTCGCAAGAAATCGGAGATGAGCACAGTAAGAGCAATTGGTCGTATCCATTCCCACCAGCCATGCGTAGAACCGTTAATGGCTAATATATTTTTCACATGCTGCGGACAGCTGCGATACTCATCGATTTCTCCAAACGCCATTAAAAACATTTAGATACATATTTTATTATATAAATACTATTTAATATTATTTAATAAAAAAAAAGGAATTTTAGATACTTTTTTTTTTACTTAAGTTATTTATGAAAAACCATCTCGAGAGCTTTCGCACTTCAATTACGAATATAATTTCGTTACGAAAATTTCGTAATGAAATCACATAATAAATTATTACCGAAATTTTATTATAATTTATGAATGTAATAAAGTAACAGTAATAAAGTCATAAAGTCAGGAAGATGAAGGGAGGAAGAAATCTTTTTTGTGTTCATAAATAAGAAATGTAATACTCATGATAGTTAATAAATAATAATAGTAAAAAGCAGTAAATATATACATTCTACAGTAAATCGTTGAGATTCACGATGAAAGATTGTCAAACACGTTGACAGTTCGTTATCTCATGTAAACGGGGAGCAGCGTATCCGACTAGCCGAAGTTTTCGAAGTGATGAATGAAGTACGGCAGGCGCCGCGTTTTGTTGACTTCATCGCAGGCCGACATGACGCTTTTCGTCAGAGGACGCGGTCCACAGCTGAATACTCCTATTTTGCTAACCTGTAGATCAGTAACATCTCTCTCTTATTCAACATACAAAATGCATATTTTAAAAAAATACCAATTGATATTTTCAGACGGAGCACAAAAGCAATAAGGACGTTTTAACTTTTCGGATTTTCTTTGAACGTCCTTTAAGCTTTTGAACGCTGAATGTATTCTTAAAATTAATATTTAACGCACGTAGCTGTGTTTCTTCTGAACGAATTTCAAAAACGACGTCATGTCTGGCCGACCAAAGTGGTTGATGGCCTTCAGTCCAGTAAATATACTCCTCTTCGATAGCCTCTGAAAGTGGTTCTCACATATGTACTACATATGTGAAATAAAAAGAAATGTTAATAAACAATCAACTTAATTAAACACAGAAGCTTCTCTTCACCAATCGCGAATCGTACAAGAACTCCAAAATGAGTTCACGCATACCCACTTACCAGCATAGTAGTACGTAAATCAAACTTATGAAAGAATTGCGTGATGAATATGTGAATTTCAAGTACATCCGTAACATCTTTTCTCTCAACGTCTCTGAGAACGTCAATAAACCATTCGAAATGTTTGTGCGACGGGCAAATCCATAAAAAATAGACCTGCAGGATAAAAAGAAAGTGACACGTTATTATCGAAGAAACGAGAGCGTTTTCTCATTTTAATGAGCCGTTAAATTCAATGCAATGAGTTATGTATTTCGACGATGTTACAGTCATATTCACGTTTCTCTTTCGACAGTGAAACAAACTTTCCAGCAATGAAGCAATCGTCGCTTTTGCATCAATTTTACCGTAACGACATTTTTACATTACGCATATTTTAAGAAGTTCTTAGCTTTTTAAACGATTAAAAATATTTAAAATTGATTAAATTATTTCACAATCTCGAAGATTATGAATTCGTTTGTAGATATAATAAATATAAACAAATAAATTCTTTTATTCGTTCATTTTTGTGAAAATGTTTACGATAATTTAGATTTAATATAAAAATTTTATTTATATTTTATAAAAAGAAACTTATGCATTTTATATAAAGATGTCTTTTAAATATTCTTTATTTTGATTACCATTTTCATTTGACTTTTATTTCGGTTTGCACTTACCTTCTTACACGCGACACCCGAATATCTATTAGTGGACGTTCCAAACACAAGATCATTGAGCATCGAGGCGTAGGGAGTCACCCCAATGCCTCCTCCGACCATCACCGCGACCTCGAACTTATACCAATCCTGATTTCCTCCACCGAACGGACCCTCTATACGAATTTTCGGACGATCGTCCTCCGGATTGTAATTGCAGGGATCGAAGTAATTCCGGAGCTTCCACGTCCACGGTCCCTGAGCTTTTATATGACACGACAGAAAATTCTCGTGCGGCGCCGAGGTCAGTGTAAAGGAATGAAACTCGTTGGACTTGAAGGCGGTGCAGGCGAGACGCACCCACTGACCTGACAGATACTTCAAGTTCGGAGGCCTGTAAAATTTGATCTTTATCACGTCAGAGGGGAGCAATTCCGTCTCAATGATGTCCAGAGCCATATACTTAGTTCGCAGACTGACGACCTGAAATTGGCAACGTTATCGGCTATCGTACTCTGCACTCGACATTATTTTTATCGCGTTAATAATGGATACTAATCTTTGATAGCAGAATGCGACTTGCGTTAAATAAACGTGAAAAAATAACGCGTAACATACAAGATTTGTTACATCATACATAATCCATACATAATCAATAAAGTTTTGTAATTGTATATGATTTGTAAGTGTGATGCAATGCAAGCGCAGAGAAAAAAGAGAGCTTTATTTGTCTTTACGTTCTACTTTTAAAGAAAAGTGTATATGAAATTACTTTGTCTAGTGCGTAAATAATTGCCGGGCCGACGAAGAATATCCAGAATCGTGGTGCGCCTGTCAAACGGGCCAAACCGTGAATCAGGCATAATGCATATAGGACTACGTAGAGACTGTGCGTCGACCAAAAGAATTTGTACGCTTTCTGCCGTATGGTTGGATGTGCGAAGACGAAAATGATTGTCATGATGACGAAGAGAAGAATACCGGTTAAACCTGCAACAACAGCGAAATGAGGAAATCGTCAATATTCGAGATATGGAATAAAATTAAGAAATGTTTGGCGAGAGAACACCTACCGGTCACTGTTCTGAACAGCCAAAAGGAGATAGTAGGCCGCGCGTCGCTGGGAAAGCTGATTTCACTGGTGAGGCAGCGAAGATGCGCTATCGGCTGCGTAGAAACGTGATAAAAGTTGACTATGTGACCGACCGTATGCAGCACAGAAAAAAAAAGTGCTGTACATGCTGCGATCTTGTGGAATTGTATGTGCGAGTCTAGCGGGATGTACTGTTGGATCGAAAATTCCTTCAGCTTCGTCAACAGATTACGCGACATCGTTAATAGCAGGAGACTGTAGCAAAAGGACAACGCGGCTGCCGAGCCTCTGGTTATGGCGATTCCCACGCCCATTATGTGCCTGAGATCCGTATGTTCCGCCATAAAAGAATAATCTGCGAGAAAAAGGCAGAAGAGTATGATCGTGCGATAAATAAACGCGAACAGAATGCTTTTCGGACGATTCAAAGATCTAAAGGATGTCTCAAAGACGTTTAGAAAAACGTTTAGACATCTTTGAGACTTTTGCTCTGATTAAGTACTCACGAATAAATCTCTCAACGAAGAGAGCTATGGTGACCACGTAAAATATGAAGAGATAGAATATGTTCTGTCTGTTCTCTTCGAGGTAGGTCGATATGGCGTCCCACTGCTTACGCGTCCAGCTCTTCGAATCCTCCGGCGGCAGTTGATCGATGTGAAAGCTGGTCATGCGAGCGACATTCGTCGACGTGTCGAGGAAGTTCTGCTTTGCGCCTTTGCAATCGAGACCGATCGCGACGAAGTCACCCTTGTACTCCTTCATCATTAATTTAAAGTCGTTATACGTGAGATAGTCCTTCCTCTCGAGTCCGGCGTCCTGTTCAATGACAGATTTAGCAATTATCGCGATGATGATAAACGACACTTTGGAGGATAGTGGAACATTGGAAATCCGTGACGAAGCGAAAATAATAAAAACGCACCTGGAACATGCCGTCGATCAGTTCTGTGACGTGATCGTCCGAGAGACTCGTGGTACGTGCTATTTCCACGAGCGACCTCAACATCTCCGACAATTCTTCCTTGTCGATCACGCCGTTGCTGTCCTTATCGCACATGTCGAAGATGATGCGCAGCTTGTCCTCGGTTTTGCCACGCGAGAACAGCAAGACCGTGTCTAAGAATTCCTGAAATTTAAGTTGCTCTTCGCTTATGATCGTTGGACGAAGGACAAAAGCTATGATGATCAGATAAAATGGTAAAAGCATAGCTTCGATGAAGCGAACGATTATACCTGGAAGGAGATTCGGCCGTCGCCGTCCTTGTCGACGATGTTGAACATTTTCTTCACGAAGACCGCGTCGGGCCGCATGCCGAGGGCACTCGCGAATTCGCTCTTGGAGAGGGACGTGCGCATTACCGTGACGACCTCCCCGGTGTCACTATCTTCGGATCGTCGCCTTCGTTCGCCGGGCCGCAAACCGAAAGTTAACGCGTATGCTTCTCTGAAGAACTAAAAACATCCCGCAAAATGTTATAAATCTTCTATATGTGCAATTCATCTTTTCTATACAGCAAAATGAAGAAACACTCTGAGTGCGCCTACAAACTAAAATGAACTTCTTTTCCTGATATATGCCACATATATGCGCCAATAACATTCAAAGAGTTGACACTCTAAATTTGTAATAAGTGAAATGAATTACTCTCTAAATCTCATAGAGTGAAAAAGTCACTCTAAGATAGTGACAATTAAACCAGTGCAATTTTTCGAGTGATTTTTCACTCTAATAAGAGTAAAAATTCACTCCTACATAGTGACAATTGAGCCAGTGCAATCTTTCGAGTGATTTTTCACTCTAAGAAATTTAGAGTGTATAAAACTGTATATTACATATATAATAATACACGCGTAATTCTTTTTTTCTTCTCATCAATTAAGGAATTATCCTGTCTTGGACAGCACATGATATTCATAGAACGTTCATAGGACGTTCTAAGGATACCGTACGTCCTTAGAATGTCACATTAATGTGCTGCATTGGTTTCTTTACGAGGCACTAATTCACCTTTTGATATTTAACTGCATTAAGCTACAAGTGCATTTATAAGTTTTCTTGCGCACGCGAGAAAGACAAACCTGTTCAAGCTTCTTTTGCCGGCGCTCCTTGGTTTCCGCTTTTGCCAGCATAATATCCCGCGCGATTGGCGTGAGTGTGAAATGCTTTTTTTGCGACGCCAGAAACGCCTCCAATTTCGCAATGAACTTTCTACGCGAAGCCAACGAATCGAGTTCAAGGACAAGGTCGTAATCGCGCGGTATACGTAACAGCACTAGGGCCTTACGATGTCCGGTTTCGCTCTCCTGCAATCGCGATTAATAATTATCATCGGGTGTACAGTGTGACGTTAAAGAGTCAGCTGTTACTTAATGAAGCGTAGGATTAATTTGCCACGCAATTTCGAGTCTGCCACGTATATTCAATAAAATATAATTACTAATTATGAATTTTAATCATTATGTTATTTTGATAAGCGCAATTTGGATTGTTTCATAGGAATAGCGCAGCTATTACTGCGTATAAATATTTTTCATTAATAAAAATTTTATGGATTTTTTTAGAAGTAAATTTTTCCCTAATTAAAATTTGCATAGTTGACTATCTGTATATTTATTCTCGTGTATTGTTTCAATTTTCAACATTCGATATCTTGATGATTATCAAATTAAAATTTTGCTTAAGGGTATCTTAAAGTTAGAACAAGAACTCACTGCATTCTTAAGATTCAAAAAATTAATTCAAGCAGAAGATGCCTTATTTTATAAAATTAGCTAAAAAGTTTACCGACATGCAATTTTTGAGTATGTTGTTGAAAAAATATCTATTTTTACAACCATAAGAAGGTACCTGTGATTCCTCCATAGTTATGGTATTGATACCGCTAAAGTCAAATGTACGCAGTTTCTCCCCCTTTCGATCGACGATGTGCAACGCCGCTTCCGGTCCAAATTTCACCTTGACGAGACGGCGGTGATTCGCGTGCAACCACTCGCGTACGATCATCTTATCGACGCAGATCCGGCCGTCGCTTCGCTTCTGGATTGCTTCTTGAAGTATTTTCAATCTACGCCGCCGTTTGTTTTGCAGTTTCACTAATCCGTACCCCGCACCGGCACAGAGGATCGGAACGAATCCAAGGAACACGCACGCGTAGATGTAAACGAGTTCGCTACCCTACAGTGCATATATTCCCAAAAATTTGTATAAAATACTTCTTCCTTTGTGCAACAATCATATCTTATTCAATGTAAAAAAAATACCAAAAACTGCTAGGAATTAATATTCCAAAACCGTAATTTAACAATAAAGAAGAGAACAAAAATTATTTGAATTTAATCGCAAAAGTCAAAATGTTAAATTGGTCTTTTATGCAGTGTACAAATACGGAATATTAGAAAAGCTTGCAATTGTTAAGAATGGACGTTCCAAAGAATTAAAAAAAAAAGAATAAAACGAGATGCATTTATTTTAATTTAATTACAAAAATCAGGATATTAAAGAAGTCTTATTCAGTGTAGAAAATAAGAATATTAAAAAAACTCAAACCCAATAATTAAAAAAAAACTAAAATTATTTAGATAACGCAGAATAACGATTGAAAAATTATTTAAACTGTTTCTTAATACAGCCGTCTAGATATCTTTTAGAGTTGATTACCTCAAAGTAGTCGTAGCGTTGTAGGGGGACGCAGGGTTCGAGCATCGTCGAATTCAATTGAAAAGGCTGAGGACACGGATCGCCGTCTTGCCAAATGAACACTCGTCTTTGAATCGCGTCGGATGGTATGCCGGTCGCGTTTGTGATCACGTCCCACAGCGTAATACGACGGATTTCCTGTATCTCATTTCGCGTGAAAATGCTAAAATCGGATGAAATCGCGCGTCAGAGATTTCCTAAGTCACAGCTAACAATAAGTCGATCGGCTATATCTCTATACGATTTATTTCAAGGATCGTAAAATGTATGTAAACGATTCCTTCGTTACGGCCAGCATGGGAAAAAAAGACAATCAACGTGCATAAATGTTAACGTAATCGTTAAGAAGAACTAACTCACTTACCCGTTCTCCTCGTTCTCAAACCAGAATCTGTCGGAGTCGCGCAAACGGAGGAACTGTTCCTTTATGACCGCGGTGAAGAGCTCGCCTGGACCGCCCTTGGATTCGAGCATCCCTCCAACGTAGATGTCGATGTTGTTGAGATTGTTCGAGTAAATTTCAATCAGGGTGCGTAGCAGCGACGGGTTTTTATTGAACAATTCCGGATTGATCTCGTTCCAAGTTTTCCGTTTTGCCAGCTTGAAGCGCGCCCTGGCCGTATTATAGTCCGGAAGACCGTTGTCGCGACCCCGCATGATGTTCAGAGCGCCGAGATCTCGACGCGAGAACTCCATGGGGCCGAAGAGATTATTCCGGATGTCGGTGCCGAGAAGATTGTCCTCCTTCTCCGCTAACTGCGACGTCATGCCCATGATCAGCTCCTCGATCGTGCTGTTAGCTAAAACCTCCTGTGAGCAATATCTATGTTTAATACGATCACAAGCCTCATAAGAATTTAATCTGATAATCAGATCACGCAGGATGTTCTAGAGCTTGGAGCTACATTTTAATGATAAAAATTTTTAACGAATTAGGTTTGAACGAATCGTTTTCTCTTAGAAGGAAAGTTCGAGGAAAGTCATCATTTGTTACAACTTTTTAAAATGCAGTGTTAAACATCTTGATCCTTATCCTGAATTAAAAATGTTGAGAGATTAAGATATATACCATCAAACATTGTTAAGAAAGGTTGAAACGCTAAAATAATTTAAAAAAAAAAAGATAAGGATTAATTGAGCTAAAAAGCCGCGACAGTTATTGTTGTCGAAAACATAATAACATGTACAACTTGATAATTTTTTGTTGTTAAGGCTATATTAAAAAAAAAGAGTTGTTAATAATTTAAAACTTATATCAATAATTAATTTAGTACATATAAGAAAAAATTATGATCGATATGACGACTATAAAATGTACATATACATATAAAAAATTGCCTATTTTTTCAATTCAACATTAAATATCTTAATAATTTGTTTCTGTAAAAATTAAAATTTTTGGGAAAATTAAAATAATCTAAATTATTAGAAAAGATTAAAACGCAAAATTATAATTTAAAAAAATATTGTCAATAATTATTTAAAACTTGTATCAATGATTAATATAGCGCATACAAGAATTATTGCAATAATCAATATATTTAACAAGTATAAATATATAAAAAATAATTTCTGTTTGAGATAAGTCGTTCAAAAAATTCATCGTAAGAAAATAAATTTACAACTGCACTTACGTTCGAGTCCCACCATGTGGAGCAAAGTCTCATAGCTGGCTGGCCTGTGTTGGTCTTTCTGTATTCGCAATTTTCGTCTCGCCGATATATGCCTGGCGGTATGAGAGTGTGACCGAAACGAAAAGCGGCACTTTGGAAGATATGACTAATGCCGGGATGCAAATCTGGTTTATAACCGGTGTACGATGGCAGATCCTCATTTAGCAATGCCGGAAGGTATTCATAAAGGATTATGTTCTGTAAGAAGGTAGAAAAATCTCACGCGCCGGGAAGCAGGACGGGTAATCGCAAATTATGTAAATTCGATTGCGATTTGAAATAAGTAACTCCATTCAATATCAAGATTCTCCTCGGAAGCTTACCAATTACATAAAACTCATTTTACTATCGTTTGCAACTCTTTCCGCGCTGAGTAAAAGCAATGCCGCATCTTTCTCTTTTAATGTTTATCTTCGAATGAAAGAAAATTGAGAGGTGAGCTATTCACCTGAATCGTCCCGATGACCATCTGACGTGTCTTCTGAAACACTTCTTCATCGGACATACCGGGATGCTGTCTCTGTACGCGGGCCGCTATGACATTGTGGTACCGATAGAACAAGATTCCCAGAGCCAGCAGCGGCGGGTGCTGATTCGTTCTCGGATCGCCGAGGACTGCGTAATGTAATTAATTGTTAGGCCACTTTCGCAAGAGTCTCAGAAAATTGATTGCGGGGAAAGTTAAAACGCGCGACGTAATAGAAAATAGGCACGAGCGCATGCGGTTAATGCAAAAATTGCGAGTAATAATGCAAAAAAGCCAGACGGTTCGGCGCACGATAACGATCGCGGATAATAACATAATATTTAATTAGTGAGAAGAATCAAATTATGTAAGTGTCGAATGACTAGAGCGAACATTTTGTTGAAACGTTACGAGGAAAGACACCGTTTCAACAAGCGAATAGCCAATTAAATTTATATTTATATAAAAAATTAAATATTAATCATTAATAAATATTATATCAAATTGCTATATGAAATTCGCATTCCTTAATTTTAAACATAATTAACTCTTTCGATACGGAACAACGCACTGAAAGAACATTCTGTGAGGCCGAAACAGAAAGTAATTTATGTGCTCACAGGCTATAATAAACTTCTTTTCCTGAATGCATATATGCGCCAATAGTACTGAAAGGGTTAACAAGCGAAATCAATTTTTCCTTCACCACAAAAGTGTCGAAGTATCCATATTTTCTGACTAATAAGCAAGTGAAGACGAAGACTTCTCGGCGGTTAAACTTTCTAGTTACTAACAAGCGGCAAAATTGTTCAGCCGGAACGTTTTCAATTTGAATAAAATTTCTTTCGCATTCCGATCTTCAATTCAACCGAGATGTTCACCAGTTCGAATGAAAAGTGAGAACAGTTACGGCGTGCAATTAAAAATCGGTTAGATAATATTCAGCTAGGCGGTGCACGATTACGAATTTCTTGAGAAAGTCTTCGGTCTATTTATAGGCTAAATTTATACACGTAGATGCTCGCTTACGATACAGGCGCTCCGGACTGAGCATTCGCATAACGTGCGGCACCGCGTGATTGAAGAGGGGCGCGCGCATGGTGTTCCTCACGGGAAATTGTCTCGTTCGCTCCATCAGAAGGCTGCCGTTCTCGAACGCGCGCATTGTATTGGCCCACGCCTCGCTGCTCGAATAGACGAAGCTGCCATCGATCCAGCTCGTGACTTTATTTATCTGCAATCTCACGTATTCAGAGCTACTTCTCACGGATCACTGTCTCGGGGCTCGGCGAAGCGTTTAACCGATCGAAGAAGAAAAAAAAAAAAAAGAAAGAAAAATGAAGCAATATAATATCTTGTTCCGCAACAAAAGTGACCTATCGCTGTGGATACCCACGGCGATAGATCGTTAAACGTGAGTGTAATTTAGATAGAGATCGATTCGGAGACGGTATCGTTATCATAACCGGCGAAAGTCAGATAAAATTGAAAGTCTACCGCTCCCGGAAGTGAACCCGTGGAGTGATTAGCACGCACGGCATGGTGGTGACCCGGTACCACCGGTCGAGTGTGTAATACGCTCGAGAAAAGCGGGAATTACCTGTTCCCGCGGGCTGTTGGGGCTGCGTCCGGTTTGACGGTCGTAATCCGCTCGCAGAAACGGAATGTACTTGTTACCTTGGCACTCCTTGTCGAAAACCGGATCGCATTTGTCCACGTCGATCCGATGAAATTCTATGGGGCAACCACTTTCGCTGGCCATGATTATCTCCGACGTGACCAGCTGTCCTGAAAAGAGTCACCCATTCGAGGATGTCGAGAGTCGCGAGAGTTCCGGCAGGGAGATCTACGATATGTCGCACGCACACGCGTTGAGCTCACCCGACGCTAATGCTCGATCTTATAGACTGCTTTATGTAATATTACATTTCGCGTCGTTGACAGACGTGACAATTAACTGTGGCTGTTAATTCATACATGTCCGCCTTTTGACAAATGGAGAATTGTGTACGAAGCAAGTAACGCAATATGTATATATATAGATAAAATCGTAAAATGCACGATTATGGCATGATTAATGATTAATCTACATACAGTTCATTCATCATTATTACATTTTAAACTTTTGTTACGTTCTATACAGACACGTCAAAAATGTTTTTATTAAAATGAAAATTCAATATTTGTTTTGTTACACGAAAAAAAAAATTAATTGCAGTTAGTTACAGCAGCAAGAATCTGCACTGAGAAAAAAAAAACTGTTAACTGAACTAAATACGTTTAGTTGCATATGAATTACTTAGTTCAAATGTTAATTTATTTGAGTCAAATACACGGTAGTGATTCGAATGAATATCTGTAGTTATGTTAAATGACATTTCTTTGAATTAACAAATGTTTGCTTGACAGCCCGTGACCGCCGCATTTAGTTGAATGAACTAATATTTTTTTAAGTCAACAAATTTTTTTTCTCAGTGTGTGATATCTAAATTTTAGCTCTACATATAACTGAAATTTAGTTGTTACATATTTAAATACAGATTGTTATTATTGCTGTAGCTAATCTTTTTTCCGTGTAATATTTAGCTCAAATGTTCGGAAATCTTTTACATAAAAGGATATCGCTTTCTTTATTTTTATTAAAGCAAATTTAAATATTCTTTGCCTCTAAAAGTTCAGTACTTTATAAATAAGGTATCAATTCAATAATTTTCCTTAAGAAAAAGTGTTTCAATAAACCAATAAGTTGATGATACTGCATCAGTATCTGATGAAATATTATCAATTATTGATATAGTAATCAGTTTACTGAAATACTTTATTAGTTCTTTTTTTAAGGATTCTTCTATTTCCCGTCTTTTTACAAGTACTAAAAATCACTTGTATTTGAGTATCTTCCTGATTTCCTGCACTTTGTCTAACTCTATCTGTATTATTATCCTCACCGAAAAAGGCAAACAGTGCGGTACGATTTTTCACCGACGGCAGACCGTCGTCGCCTTGCATGAACAGGTCGCTGAGCTTCCGGGAGGATGGTCTGTCTTGACCAGCCATGGCGTACACACCATCGGAGTATGCCGCCGGGACCTTTCGGATTAGCCTACTGTCTACGGAGATACGTGCGACTCGTATTAGGATAACTTTCCATGTAAAATCACCTTCGCTGTATTACGCAGACATAATAATCGCAGGGTCATCACTTTCTTGTCTCATCAACTCTTCTAAGAAATATTTTTCGCGACACCCGTATGATTGATTAGTCTTGACATCCTCTCTTACTTAAATCTTATCTTCGGTATAGAGTCAACGAAGTACGAAACGCGTTTAATTATAGAAACGTGTAATTTTCGCGCGATTTCTAATTATATATTTAATTATAATTTCATCGAAACCTGTTTAGAAGATGTCTTCTGTTTCATGTTGAGAATATCAGTATTTGCAAAAAAAGCCATATAAACGTGAGATTATTAACAGCAATTAATTTTGAATTAATTGCTGTTAATAAAATATTAAATAAAATATAGAAAAATTCTAATAACTTATGGAGATGCTTCGAAATTCCTTCGTTAGAGAATTTATTCAGTAAAAAAAGAAGATGTATTTTCATAAAGTGACAACCCTGACGTACGTAATAATGAAACAGCGAGGGTACTTAAATATCAATACAAATTCGAGTACTTGCCGATTGCACCCCAATCAGGATGAGCTAGATTGTTATAAAAGCCATCATATCTTTGTTTATTGTCCGCATAATTATGCCCCGCTCCTAAAACATTTTATATAGATTACACATAAATATAAAGGCTTGTATAAAATATTTTACATGGCCTCATTTTATATAGATTATTGAGAAATCCGTATACTGAGAGAAAAAAATGGATAAGTTATGCAATATACCATAATTTAACTATAATTCATAGACATTTTCCATGCCAACTACTTATAGCTTAGTTGTTTTAATCATGCAAATTATAGCTATTAGTTATTACTGCTTAAGCGAATGTTAAAAAAAATAATTATATTTACTATAATTGTGATTGCATCTACTATATAAAAATGTTTATTTTATTTTTACCATTCGTATTTTAATATTTTGCTATATTAATATTTGTAATTATACAATAATTTATAGAAAAATTTTTATATTGATAAAACTAGAAACATAAAGTTATTATCTACTAACATTATAGCAGTAAAAACTATAAAAATGAAGTTCGTGAACCATAATTCTTTTTAAACCATGCAATTATAGTCACAAATACCAAACACTTTTCTTTCACCGAAACTTGAATTTTGTAATACCGCTATCGGGCAAATAATTGATTGTCGGCACTCGCGTCACGTTAGATCGTGAGAGAGTTAACAATCATCGATAGGCCGATGTGAGCAAGACGTAAAATCCGTCTTCTCACTTCCGTAATTATTAGAAGCGCGTAACGCTTTTCTGCTTCGAAAATATAATTAGGATAGTCAGGATTTGGGGCAATGCAAACGTGTAGACAGCCGAAAGCGGGTCAAAAATGTAAAACGGGTTTAACGAGCTAGATCTACCGTAAAATTTCTTTTCTATCTCCCGCATTTCGCGCGCGCGATCTGTTCTCTAACTTTCATAAATATCTTTTGCCTGTAAATTAATATGAATCTTATGAGAACGCCTTTGTTTTGACAGTGAATTATTCTACAAATTCATTATGTTCTGTTTTATCATTACTCATAGTTTCTCAGATAAAACTTAACAAATAAGACTGAGAATTATTTTTAATATAGTCGGATATGATTTTTTTAAACTTATTTTAATTTAAATAACATACAACAAACTATTCATGACAATAAACGTTGGGAGGAATTATTAAATTTATTAGATATATTTTTACATTTTTATAATATTGATGTTAGAGATATGACATTATCGGTGCAGAAAATGTTTTAATATATTTAAACTCGGTCTTCCACATTTCAACAGTCCCCTTTTACTTATGGACCGGGACCACGAGTGCCAAAACGATGACGGCGATTGTACTTACCGGTTTCGGCGGGGAACACGACCCAAAACGCCCAAGCGATCGCGCAGAGCGGCGCGATGCTGCGGACCGGCGGTCGTCGTCGTGTCATCGTGTGTCACTCGCTCTCGCCTGGTCCACGCCCGTGCATTTCTCTCATGCCAAGCAAAACGTCTTCTTTTTCGCGCCCTCCGACGGTCCCTCTCTCTCTCTCTCCCTCTCTAGTCAACGGTGTCTTCGCGGACGCATGCCGTTGATATCGTTGATCAACGGGCGATACGAGAACGTACTAGTCGCCCTTGCGCGGCACATACGAATTTTCGGATTCACCGAAAACGCGGACCGGTTCGAGAGGCTGAAGGCAACGAGCAGCGCGGTGATCGTTCGCTATCACCTGGCGGTCCCGCCGAAGGAGAGAGAAAGAGAGAGATAGATAGTTCACCGCGCAAGACACCAGGTGCAAAAAATGCCACTAATATGATTTTTCGACTAGCCCGGATGTGACGATCACCTGTGGCCGCGCGGAAGATGAGAACGAACAGGAGGTATAGCGCACTCGCGCTACGGAGCACCACGTGCTTGGTCTAGAGAAGCGAGATCACCAGCCGCGATCTCGCGTCAGGCCCGTCGAGGAATCTCGCGACGGAGGAGCGACGACGATACGCGCGCGCGGGGCCCCCAAGAACGGTTGGCTGCCTCTCGGACTGTGGATCTGACTGTGCGCTGGTCTGCGCCTCCGCCACCACACAGTCGCTCTTGGTCGCGCGGTGAAAGTCGCCGGCCTATTTGTTTCGTTACCGCGAACGCGCGCCTCCTCCTTCTTCTCCTCCTCCGTATCTGTCCCTCTCGCCGCCTCCTCCGCGGGCTACGGCCGCGTCGTCGGCCTCAGTGCTCTTCAACCGTTTTTCGTACGGCGCTTTTGGAGGAAAGACCAACATGCAGTTCGCATTTATATTCATTGCGCCTTTACCTCTCATTAACATCGTTAATCGATATGAAGATTATACAATTTGTTTTAATTGGGTCAATTGACAATCTTGTACTCCTGCTTTATATTTGGGGAGTCTTGCTGGGTCACCCGAACCCATTCCTAATTAAACTGTCAGAGCCAACCGAGGCTTGACGAATTGGCGCGATCTTTAGAAACATACTATTTTAAGTTAACTTCAAGTTTCGCGGGAACGGCATTCGAGGAGCATGCATTTACGGTCTCACGGCCCGACCGGTTGAAAAACCACTGTACATCAAGGCGCGATGCGACGCGGCGACGTCACCGCGGGCACAGGCCTAGTTTTCGAGTCCGCGGCACCGATTACCCAAGGCGAAACCTCTCTCGAGTCCCCGCCGGTCGTTTCAAGGTCGAGCGACGTCGGATGGACGGTGCCGATGCGCACGTTAGAGATGACACGGAGGACACGGCACGTTCGCGTAATCTATTCGCGGCATTCCCCGGTGACTTCTTTCCCCTCTTCGGCGGAGCCCCGTTTCTTTCCAAGTGAAAATGAGAAGAAGAAAATCCGTGTCACACTGTTTGCGTGCCGGCAAACGGCTATTGAAGGAAAGAGTAGGATAACACGCTGATGCATGACGCGCGTGACGTACCAACATCAATACAAATACAGAGCCAACTCAAATAAAACTGATTCTGTGTTTGTATTGATGTTAAGTACGCCGAACATTTGATGATCAAATAATATAATTCAAACGACACAGAAGTGTCTGAATGGAGTTCGAATAAAGATAAGAATAAGATACACTAAAAAACGTTAGTTTAAATCCTTAAATCTACATGACTTCCATATTATATAAAATGTGTAACGATAATTATATTAAATGCGCGATTATACTTGGATAATTACTATTACGTGTTTTAACAGTGTAATTAACAGTGTAAGCACGCCCGTCGCACTCTCGTTTCGAAACCGTAGAGATTTCCGTTTCAGATGCCGGATTCGCGTAATGTAATTTACACGAGGCTTAATTGGACCGCTCCTCGGGATCCGAGAAGATTCGGCGATGATGCTATTAACGGCCGGACACAAAGGTGCGCTCCGCACACTCGCATTGTGACTCAACCCGGAGAGAAATCGCGTCTACTGTTCTCGACTACTGGCCGATCTTTTATCGCCCTTGGCACGAATCGCACTTGGAAAAGGAGATTATTGCGTACAGTGCGTTCACGCAGCCGCTTCTTCGTTTCGGAAGCGCGAGGTCCTTCACCCTCCTCACTCGCAAGTCGAAGGCGGCTCCTCGATGTCCGCCTTGGATGAAATATCACCCGCATAAATTACCGCGCCGGGATTCCCCGGCCTTGTTGTTCAACCCCAAGATTGTCAGAAACTCCGTCGACACGTGCAAAAGAACTTGTTTATTCGTATATTATCGTTTGCATACAGAATCATCGAACAAAAACTTCCGTTTCGTGGAAGGAACGAGATCATCGCAAATCGTTCGCGATCGTTGTGAAATAATAAAAAAAATAAAATAAAATAAAATAAAAATAAAAAAACCGTGTAATTCATCGATGTCGTACTTTCGTTCATGCGTTTATTGTCGCGTCGAAAAGCAATGGTGCGCCCACGTTAGGCGCTCTCGTTAATAAACATTTCGTTGCGTGAAAAAGACTTAAAAAGTACACCCGTACTTTCGCGCAAATCCATTCGCACGAACTCTGGGAAGATGGACGGAGAGACCGCGAGTATCGAGTGTCAGTCACTTGGAGTTCGAGTTCGAGGGGTAGTAGTAAACCACCGCCGGAGCCGGCAGCTGCCAATGGGCGGCGTGGAGCTCGATCAGTTGCAGGAGTGTCCTCTTGACAGGGGGCAGCGTCGTCTCCTCCGCCAGAAAAGCGTCGCGCACGCTGCCGAGTAACTGCTGCAGCTGCGCAGGCAACTCTACGTCTAGATCCTTGCCGATGCACGTAAGGATGAAGAACAGGCAATTCGTCTACGATACAAAAAAAAAAAAGAATCATTTCTTCCATCGAAAGCGTTTCAACGCATTTTGATTCGATCGAAACATATCGAAGAGTCCGGTGTGAAAATGAAATAAGTTCGTTTGGACGAAGTTTATCCTGGATGCAATTTCACATTTGCATTTTGTTACGGACTTACCTCACGCCTGCGTTGGACTCTGTATTTTTGGCTCAAACTGAATGGATTGCAAGGAATTTGGACAAAATTGAATTACAATGAATTGGATTTGGTTGGATTGGATGTGAACTACTCGCACATTTCTCTAATTCGATTTTACCTCAGCCAATGAGTTGATGACCGGCGGTTGCAAGCAATCCTGGCAGCATTTCCAAAGAAGCGTGAGGAGCACGCGTCCAGGTGGAACGCCCTCCTGCTGCGTCTTCAATTGTAGCTGCCGTCGCTTCAGCTGGAACAACGCGATTACGCGAGCGTTTATGCGGGCACACTCGAAAGTTTAGCACAGTCGTGACACGCGGTAAACGATAAAAAATAAACGGGCAAATATAATTAAAATGAACTCCAAGCCATGTGCTAGATCGAGAACCTTGCAACTGGCCCGTTTCTCTTCATTGCACAGGGATATCGTTAAAGTCGTAACAAGTCGGTGTGCGTTTCTTATGAAGATAATGGATACTGCGTAATAAAATGTGTCATTATGTGTTTAGTTATACCTGGCAATACATCTCGTTGAGAAACGTCATAAAGGCTGAGTATCGATGACAGGTCGTACCGTCGTACAGTAATCTAGTGCGATCCTGGTACCACTGTTGGCACGTATTTAGCAAGGATTCCAAGAAAGTTTCCTTTGTTTCTTTCTGTACATGAAACAAGTTATATATTTCCTGTGTATGTATATGTAACACTAAGATTATCGTTTAAATTGGAATACTGGTTGTGCGATTCTGTTAGAGATTTTCTTATATATAAAATAAATAAAACGTAAACGGGGGGTATATTAATAGCGAATAACAATATTTTTTTTAATTTACTTATTGAAAATTAAAGAAGCTGAAAACTAATTTTTCAAATATTTCTCTTTAGGAATATCTTGTTTTTATTTTATTTACGCTTGATGGAAAGTAAAGTAACGAATATTCTTTGATTCTTTCGATTGCAAGTTTATGAAAAAATAAAGATAAGATAAATAATAAACCTCTATAATCGTGATGCAAATTTTAGCTGCCGGTTCGGCATACTTGCGGTTTTCTACTATCCTGTTCAGAATGTGTCGGACTAGTTCCATCAATGTCCTCGCATTTAAAAGATTCGGATCTGTATCAAGAACACCACATATATCAGCGCCGATTACTTTCGATAACTTCTAATAATTCTTTATTTTAAATTTTTAACTGTTGGTTAACTTTCGGTTATTTTAATGTCAAAGAACTCACGTAATCAAGAATAATTTTGCCTGCTCTTGCTGAACTGCTACGTTTCAGTGACGCAAAGCACAATTTGATTGGAACAACGTGGCCTACTTGAGTCATCAGCTTAATAGATTCTATTAATTGATAATAGACAGACTCCCTTACCTTCTATCGTTCGCAGAAGTATATCTTGTACGGGCGAGGGGAATTTTCCGAGTTCGGAGGCGTCCGCGATATTAAGTGCTTTGGCGGCTAACACGTCCGTCGAGTTCAGGCTCTTGGAACGCTTCAGGCCATAAGTCGACACAAAGGTATGCGATTTGGTAAGCTTGCCCGGTTTCACGGAATTAGTCTTGACTTCATTATGGTCTACGTTGAAATGTACCCGACTCGCGACCTAACGGGCAAAGTAATTTTTCATCTGAACCGAACAGTTTCTCGAGAGTTAAGTTAAAGACAAGTTAATGACCGATCTGGCATTCAATCCTAAATTAAACAGGATAATCGTTCCACGTTCAATCTTTCTAAATCTTTCTCTCTCTCTCTCCCTCTTTTTCTCATTTTGTGCGTACAATTCGTGTTTCTGTATTTTACTTACGTGCAAGATGTTCCCGCTAGACGCAGACGTGTCCAAAGGATGGGATTGACGCAACGTGGAATTCGCCGTCGAATGATGGCCACTCTGAGAATGACGAGACGGTAGCTGGTGGTGCTGCAGAGGATGTTGCAGCTGTTGCTGCTGAGCGTAGAGATATCGATGAATATTACCGCTCGATTTGCTGTGCTGCAGATAATACGCAGAGCGCTCCGATGCATTAGTCCGAGACCTAGTCGAGAAACACACGTCCGTTCAGACTATTTACAGATCGATCCAAATTCGGACTCGTGCCTGAGATCCTGGAGGCTCCGGGTGAAGCGTTCGCTCGACCAATCATTTTCGGTTCAAAAACGCTCCACATATATCTACATTATTGTTAATATCGCTAATAATTCAACAAAAAGTTAAACTTGAAAGAATAATATCTCATTTAAACAGTTTCTCATTAAAAAAAAAGAAAGATAAACCGGTCACTAAATAAATCATTTTAAATACTAAATCTATAATACAGTATCAAATATTTAAAAAATCCATGTTATCCTATTATTTATATAATTAATATTGAAATCTGAACGCAGCTTCAGAAACAGCGTCGTGACTCAACTCAATTTTCCCACACAGCGACAGTACGCCATTTAAATATAGTCCGCTGGTTCACACTCACTTAGAAGGATGCGAATCGTTCTGCTTCATCGTGAATTCCTTGGCGTGCACGTTTAGTCGAAGATTAGTGACGTTCGCCGTGGTTCCTTCCGTTCTCCCACCTAGCGATCATAAAACCAAACGGACGACGTGTGCAATGATAAATACAGTTTACGATGCGCTACGTGTGCATGTAATTTACAATTAGTAGCGAGAATACGAACCTGGGGGTCGGTATATCTCTAAGGACGGTTTGGGCTTGGGGGTGGCTACGTTATTACTTCCTTTCTGCGGAACCGCATCCCTCATCTAAAGAGAACAGAAAAAAAAATATACGTTACGCATGAGACACACAAGAGCTTAATGAGTCTGTCCTCGAAACACCTTCAAGTACTTCGAGTTCAAGGAAATCTTTTTCTCACTGCACCGTAGCGAGACTATAATTGAGAATAATTGTGCCGTCTATATTATTAAAGGCTAATATCAAACCTTCCGATTTAGCTGTCATTTATGTAAATGAGGAATGTAGAACAGATGATTCACTATTCGAAGAAAATAGGACTGCTGATCGAAGTGATTACTTTGATTTCTTAATATACTTATATATATAATTATACAATTACATTAAAAAATCAAAGTAATAATTTCGATCAGTATTCCTATTTTCTTTGGATGTATAATTATATTATATAAAAGTACGCGGTATTTATTTTATTGATATTTGTTTTATATTTCAACATGTAGTAATATGTATGCGTGTGCGTGTGTGTGTTGGATAGAAAACGAAATTGAACAAGGAAGTGATTTTGAACTTGGATGTCCATTTCCATCAATACTAATTAACTTTGATTTCGGTTTAACTAACTTTTTACCTTTTTCTAGTTGTAAGAATTAAGAAAAGATAGAGTGTGTAAGTTAAACTTAAAATTAATCTACATTGGTGGAAATGGGCATTAATGTAACATAATGATAATATAAAAGTACAAATTACGGGATATGGTAATAACTTGATGCACGCAATTCTCTTTTGCTTTCCATACTTCCATTCTCAGTATTGCGACATTCTTTTCACGTACGTTTTGATCACTAGGTCTTTTTCCATTTGCCATCATCAGCTCCTAATTTACTAATAAGTCACGGCAGCGAAAGCAAAAGGAGAGACGACGCTAAAATCATCTCCTATAATTTTATAAAATTAAAATAATGATGTGATGCGTTCAAGTATATCTATTTTTCAATGAAACATCAAATAAAATAATGCAACAACGTAGTTGGCATTACACAGTCTTGCAATATAACGGATATTTCAATCGTAATAAAAAAATGTATTCTTAGAAAATAACTTTTCTTTCCAGAAGTGCTAGGAATTTTACAAATAGTATATATACTTGTTAAATATGTATTATTTAAGATATGAAGGTCAATATCATTCAAGTGGATCAATCTTGAACAATACGCCAGGTTCAAGGTCCTCCTTCTTTCTCTCTGTTGTAGGCAGAGTTCTTTTTAAATGTTCTATTCAATTTAGTAAAAAGCGTCTTTCATTGTATACTATAAATCTAATCCCCTTGCAAAATCCAACGTTTCAAAATAATCCTTCTAATCGACAAAGTCTTGGCATTCATTCCGTTGTATATGTTACGTCGCATAACCACGTGCATTATTCACTACAGTATATATAGGGTGTTTCTTAAGTACTGTTCAATATTTTAGAAGCTTAAAATTATGGTTTTTTTTTACAGTTCTTGAAGTTGCAAAAAAATGAGACGTTTTTTTGAAACTCCAAGACCAACACAATAGCGGCTATAGGTAAGAAATAAAGATATTATCTTTATTTCTTACCTATAGCCGCTATTGTGTAAAAAATTAATAGTATAAAAATGTAATTTAACTAGTTATATTGTTTCAAACTTGCATACAAATAGACAAAATCAAACTTTTTTGCGGATTTCTATTATTTTAGTACTCTCTTAATTTAAAAAATTTTTTTTATTCAAGAGCTATTAAGAATTTATTCATATAAATATTTTTCTTCATAAAATCAATTTTTAAAATATTTGGTAGAACTTAAATACAACACCTTGTATGCGTATGTATGTATGAGCGCATGTGTACATGATAGAATACACCTACAATAGACACGTATACTTTTTCTCGTTGTAATACACGTTATGATAAATGCAATGAGTACATTGGCTAAATGCACACGCTCGTTATGGTAACATATCGCGAAGCATGGGAAGTTAAATGTGTACGTAACACGCCGAGGACTCAATTAAACGCGTGGGTTTAATTTACGCGCCAATTTATTGTCGCGGACAGTCCCATATTACTTGGAATATTAATTGTAAATTAATCGACGTGATTAAAAATAATAGATTGCTTGTAATAATCAAATTAGTCTGCCCAACTCTCCAATAAAAAATATAAATGTTTAATCAGAAACATATCTAAAAAAGATATTCCATCAGCTTTCTACATTCCATGTTTCACCTACGTTCTCTTTTTATAAAAATGCACATTTATAAAATTTCACGAAGGAGAGATAAATAAATAGAGATAGATAGAAATGAAAAGAATTCGTTCATTACAACGCAAAGCCGAAACCTTTTGATAATTAAATTAAATGTTTACATAATTCTTTAAAATTTTATCAATTCTCTAAATCATCTTATTTGCAAAAGGAAGTGAAATACACACAAAAATTGGAGATATCTCCATTGTGCTTACATCGTTTGCAATTTGCAAGAAATGTCATAATTGAAACCTGCAACATTATCGCGCGATTTCTCAATTTGCACGTTATCTTTCTATCCGTCAGTATATCCGTTTGATTTCGCAAGTTGGCCAAGACGAGCCGCGCATCTTTCTCAGCGTCATTCATGTTACAATCGTCGAGAAACAATCGCAAACAGAACAACAAAAATCGACATGATATAGCTTCGTTAGATAATCGCGCGATATAGATCGACAAAGAAAATCCTATTATCGTTTTCCGCTCTTTTTGTAACGCGCTTCGACTGTCGAAAATATACCGAAAAATGTCACTCATAGCGTGGAATGACTCAACTGCCGTGACTCTCTCTTGACGGATCGGAAACAGATGCTGCGGGCACCGACATAATTTCGGCGAGTTCGGATGTGCTGCGTGCGTATCGCGAGGAAAGATACCGATCTCTACGAGAGTCGTTCTCCAATTAGTCCAAGTTGTTCACACTCTAATGATTGCTCTCCGCCGTCTCCTTCTCCTTCTGGAACGTAGAAAGAGAGAGGGAAACGAAGGAACAATTAAACCTCGCTTCAGCCGATCCTCGTAGAAAACAGTCTTCTTACGATTATCTTGGACGATTGAAAGGCTGAGGCATTCTCTCGAGGTTGCCTTTAATACACACCTTCGACACTATTTGTGTTTGGCGCATTTCTTTTCTTTGAAATATCTTGTCGGCTATAAATAGTTCTAACATTTATATACAATTTATATATTTTTATAATACACAATCATACTTTCTAAAGATATTAAAGTAGATATAAAAGTCACTTAATAATTTTTACATACTTTCTAACACAGGATATCGTACAAATATTCTGGGTTCTAGAATATTCATACGATATCTTGTACTTTGTTAGGACTTGTGAAAGAAGGAAAATTAATGACAAAACATGAACGATCCATCATCTATCAATGGGAAGGATCCAGAAAACAAAGATGTGCGTTAAGTGGAAGGGCTTATCCAGACAAACTTGCATAGCTGCATAACCATCATAAGAAAATTGAGTGGCCCATTTCCTTGTGCATGTGCTAATGAATTAATAATAAACCCTCAATGTGTCGGAAGAAAAAAATCCGAGCTCACCGGAACGTGATTGTTCCACCGAGACGAAAAGCCGCGGGAAGATCGAGCTATCGTAGTGAGAAGAGGGGAAGGAAGTGACGAACAACTCACAGTGAAGAGCGTGCGAGAATCATCCTTCCCAAGGTCCAACGAGCGGATGCTATCGAGAGCCTTCTTCTTGCGCACGGGCCACCAGACTCACCGGAACCTCGCGTCTCGCGGCGTGGCGCGGCGCGATTCAACGCGTGCGTTCTGCACGCACGTGCACACGGACCACGAATTTCCGGGCGCAACACCGAGTGACGAGAGGCGTACTTTCTCGATCGAGGGACGCGACTTTTCCGCGTCGAACGTGCGTGCGTGCGTGCGTGCATGCGTCCGTCGTTGTCGTTGTCGCGTCTTCGCTCGCGCACGCAGAGGCTCCTCTCCGATGACCGAAGACTAATAATAGCTGCGACGTAGCCACGAGCGAACGCTATATATCCACGCGCGTAGACGTATCGAAGTACATACGTCGCTGCGCCGCACGAGAAAAGCAGACTGAAATATCCGACGGGACGCTCGTCGCGCGACGGAAACGCGCGTCGCGACGCTTCTTTTTCTTTCTCTCTTTCTCCATCTCTCTCGAATCGCGCTGTCCTATCCGTCGTTCCTGCGACCCGATGGCAAGCGGTAAAACTAAGGAGTGAAATGAGGTCTCTACCTTTCAGCTAAACTTCTTGCACTGTTTAGCTTTCTTTCTTTTACTCTGAAGAAAAAAAAAAAACAGAAAGTGTAATTTTAATTGAGAAGAACAGACATTTGTTTACCAACACCGGATTTTTAACTAGCTCGTCGGCAACGAGACACGAATTGTTTGTCTTGCGATGTACACGCGAGATTTTATTGACGTCACGTGAAAACACACGGATTGTCTTTAAAGAGAAGGAGAGGACGTGGACGAACATATCTTCTGTGCTCACATGTTAGATTATCGATGGATTTTCATGCAATCGAACTTTCATATTCCTGACACCTCTTGCATTCGCACTGCTATTACGCGTTTAACATTTACATATAAGCTTGTCAAAACACTTCTAGCCTACGCATGTGCCATTAAAGGCGAATATGAAGAGATGAGGAAAGTGCTAAAAATGGAGAAACTATTCGGTTCTTGCGATTATTAAGGCGTTATTAAGATGAAAAACTCGAATATAAACAGAATTACTTTTACAAATGTTCTGCGTTTGTCGGTGCAATAACATTTTTTTATTATTTTAATTTTATTGGTATAATTTAAATTCGAGGACCGTATTTGATTCAAAATTTTTATTTTATTTAAAAAATGTTATGATTACGACTCTTAGATCCGTATTCAAAACACGCTTATAAAGATGTTTGCATGCTTTTTCGTCATACTATCCACGTTTATGTCTAATGAACGATAAAGATAGAATGACAAAAACATGTGCTAACATCTTAATAAGAGCGTTCTGAATACAGGTCTTAGATTAGCTGAACTTTAATAAATATAGTAATAGCAATCGTGTTATGTTTTCACCTTAGTAACTTCAAATTAAAAATACGTTTGACTATTGGTGACATTATAGAAACTAATTTGTCGTAAAATTAAAAAAAAAAATATATATATATTTAATAATACGTTTAGATTACAATGATCCAAAATAAACAAGTGAAAAAGATATACAATTTTAATATGTTTGTACAAATGAACAGACGTGACATTGCGTGTTTTAATTGTATAAATATATAGTTTATTAATTTTAACACTCTTCTCATTCATTTATTTCGATCCATTGTAATCCATTCGGTTCATTGTTATTTTAATACGAGCTATTTTATACATATAAAAAAATATTTTTTAAATATATATTGGAGCTGTGCGAATCAAGCGAATTAATTTGTGAGAGCAAATCTAATCGAATCAAATTTTCCAGAATTTACGATGTTAATTTAAATGTAGTAAAGTATTTTCAATGACAATTTTTTATAATAGGCAAAAATATTAATCGCAAAAATTTTAGAAAATAATTATAAAAATATATGCTAAACAAAAATTTATATTAAATTCTAAATAAGTGTGAGAGTATTATATTGATAAATAATGATTGCTCTACATCCTATTGTATAAATTACAATGTTATTATTGAAATAATAATACGTTATAATAGTGCTATTATCATTTTGATAATATTCATTAACTTCATTAAGAAAATATAATGAAGCAATTTCAAATTTTATTTTAAATTCTATAAAATTGATATAAATCTATGAAATATTTGTGAACAAAGACGTTAACAAATAACAAAATTTTTATCTTTTCTCTCTTCCCAAACATAATAAAAATTACAAAAACGTGAGATAATATATTACTTTGCAATAAATTTATTTTATAATTAACACATGACGTTATAATTTTTTTACTTTTCACTTCCACATTTCTATCGTTATCGCGGACTTAGTTCCTCGCTGAATGGATTCGTTGTCTCTTCGCATGTCTGACGTCGAAGTTTTACTCCGTTTTGCATGTGATCAGGAACAAAATGATTACACAATTACGAATGAGAAAATCCTTAATGTCGCTGCTAATAATACACTAGCATTATCAAGAAAAGTGCATTAGCAAGTTTGAAGAGTGTGTAGAGTTAAATGCCTGCTCACACATAGCTACAAATTAACATGATAATGGATGAAGGCCTCACCTTCGTCAGTGCTGCGTCCGCGCGAGTTGCGCGCACCATTCTCGCGCTGTATTTATTATCAAACGGCCAATGAAGATCGTTGCCAGTAACGTGTCAAAATTATCTCCACGTATTTTCTACACGACACTCGACGAATAATAATCCCAATCGCGAGCTCTTCCTCTCGACCGTCTTCCGGCGCGTGGCGGGGGATCTCTGTCGTTAATGGAAAAAAAAATTCTTGATTGCTGGCAGGTTTCGCGTCGCTCTTGTCCCGAAACGATTTTTGTTTTGCTGAACCTTTCGCAACTGGACTTTGTCGCGATCAGGACATCAGTGACATTTAGACGTCTGAAATGTTGCTGGTACAATGAATAACATTACGAAACGTTCACGATTAACACGCGGCACTCCCGCGCTTCGATTTCCGAGACGCATCGCGATTGACGGCACTCGCTGTCTACGCCTCTCTCTCGATCCTCCGGCCAATCGATCATTCGGCCGAGCGCGGCCGTCACCGTTGCGCTATAGATATCGTTTCTCAATAATTACCGCGATGATTCAACCTCGCGACTGAATGACTGACTCGACCAACAATCGCCTTTCGGAGTTCATCTCGCGCATCAAAATCACCAAAAATCGTCATGCGGATCGAGATCTCCGGGAGGGGACCGGACGCGAGAGCCGACGGTCACTCGGTACCGATGCTGTCACGCCGATGACTGGAAATACGAGGCGTGCAACACACCTAGCATTACTTAATACGCGATTCGCGTGGTAGGCGGCCACGCGCCGCCCCCGTACACCTGCCGACGCGGAACACCGACGGAAAAAAAAAGAAAAAAAAGAAAACAAAAGTTGTGTCGCGAGAGCCAGATCAGAACGGACGTAGCTGGAGCAGCGGCTGTTTATATCGGTCATTTATCCGCGTGTATGTGCAATAAATTCGTCGCGGCTTCGCACGACCCACGCACTTATCTCAATTTACACACAATTATTTTACTTGCATCCGATTTACGAATTTACATGTGGATAAATTCGTCGTGAATCGCATGCAGCATGTGGTAATAATGAATTTACAGTATGAATATTATGTAATATACGGCCACACAAATAAAAGTGTCTATTTTTTAATTTATAGTGTTATATAATTTTATTATAATTTATAAAATCAAAATTACTTGAGGAATAACTAATAACTAATAGATTGGGTCTAATAGATCTTTCTTCTCCCTTTTTTTTTAACGTATGTTCGTACATACTGAGAATTTATGAATTGCATTGCGCGATAACAATGTGGTTTGCAAATTAAAGATTTTAGAAACTGCAAGAATTTTCAAGATTTTTACCTCTAGACTGGATAACAGTCGATTGTTTTGTATTAAATCAAAAGAATGAGCTGAAAGTTTTATACCCAATTTATTGTACATAACACTGAAATAAGTAAAACGATACACATGACAAAGATATGTCATACACTCTTACATCGTACATACACTTATGCTCGCACACACATCCCCGCAAATCGTTGCATATTCATTTACGATTTATAGAGATTACAAATCATAGTAGGGATAAGTTAACCCGAAACTACATTTAGTCTTGAATGGAAGCATAAATCATTTATCACTTTTCCGTCTAATGGCTAGACTTCGTTACATATCGTTCGATGATATTTCTCCGTCTCTTAAACATTTAATGCATTAATGCTGCAAATAAATATGCATATTTCCGCTTTATAAATAGAATTGATCGCGGAGTTGTTAATTTTCGTTCTATCAAAATAGAGCTAAAGTCGAATCGATACAAATCGATCCACTTGTAACACACGTAGAAATGTCTGTTCTCATTACATACCATTCAAATATCCTCGAACATCCGACATTGATACCTGTATGATGAAAATTCGTAAATTTCTGGTACTCTTGCATGAGAACTGACACTAAGATGGAAGTTACACTTATTGCAAAAAATCTTATAACTACACATAATTAGATTAAGATTAAACTTAACTAGAAATGAGCACGAGACTATCGTATGACACTGTACATATAAAAAATTCGTCTACTTTAATAATTAAAACGACGATCCTAAAAACGGCTTTAAATTTCACCTAAAAACAAAAATCAAACAACAGCACCAATGTTTCCTTGAGAGCGCGTCGTTCTGCAAAGGAAAATCATTCTGCAAAGTTCTCTCGTGCTCATGTTTGGAGACGCGCTCCCGATCTCTCGCTTGCAAAAATGCCCTGATTTCATAAAAAAGAAAAAAAAACAAAACTCATTATGTGGAATATCCCACGGAAGTAACAACGCGTTATGTGAGGCAGTGATGTCGAGCAGCTTTTCCGCACGAACGATTCTGGCATGCTTTAATTTAAAGCGACTCTTAGGTAACACAGTTATAGTTTATACAGCAGTTTTGGTATTTATCAAAATCTGACAGTGGATAATTCAGGACATATAATTGGTATCTCTCTTATAATAAATTTCAGTATGTCGTCGAGAATAATATATATCTTCGAAATAGCATCTTGACAACTCTGTAGGCACATTTCCTGCATTAATGTCGAAAATACATGTGTTCAGATACGTTACTGAAAAACCGATCAGAAATTTTCATTGTCTCTGAATACACATTTCTCTTATAATATAATACAGCTGTGTTGAGTATATAACGTGATTTTATATGGTTTTATATTATACGCACTTATTTATGTAGTCAACATAGTCGAAATGCAACTTGCCAGCAAGAAAATGTTCCCATGTGTACAGACAAAAAAATATTTGAGAAAAGGAGAGATGTGTATCGGAGCAATATTACATTTCGACTATGGTTATTATTCGTCATAAATAATTAAAAGATATATTTGCCTGCTAGCATGGCCTACTGAACACTTGGGTAGTTTGGAGTTTTTGCGAGTGATTTACAGTCACTCTTGCTTATGTCTATTTTTCCTACTGCGTTCTGTAAGTAAAATCAAGATTATCTATATGTATGTACACAATAAATTCAATAAATGATACGTTAATGCGTGTAAGGAACAAGTATAGAATACTCATTCGGATGGAAAGTCCATGTTTTGCAGTAACATTGTTACCATGGTAACTTGTTTTCATCTTGTATCATTCTGACTTTTCATTCATTCGATGTAACGTAAAAATATCTTTCAAGAAGACATTGAATTTGTACCTCGAAGAGTTGTATTTATCGTTTTAGGAATACGGACGTATAGTAAACGATACAAATGTACTAGTTTAAAAAAACCATAGCCATTTCAAAATGAGCTTATTTCATTCATTGTTCAAATATTAACTGAACTAGGCATGCATCCCTTTCAATAGATCTAACATCAATACCTTACAATAAGAACAACCTATGACCTAATGCTAAAAATATACCGAGAATATAGGTCCGCATTTGCAATTATAATATTTCAAGCCTTCCGTGCTTTCAAGTTATAAAATGACAATGGTCATTCTTATTCTAAGATACTGATACACACGTGACTATTTAACAAAATGTTCTTTCGTTCCGAAGAATATAAACTATGTTGTAATCAAATTTGCAATGTATAGGAACTTTCATTGTGTAAATGCAATTCCATTGTAGCGTTATATATTCCATTCCCTACGGTCATTACTTAGGCAAATTACCTCTTACATTATTGCCATGGAAACGTTATTACTGCTGAAAATATTTTCTCCTAACAATGTATGGTGTATATGGAACGAACTTTGAGCGGCGGAGCGGTTATGGTAGCATTTCTCGAGACTTTTTCACATTAAAAAAATTATTAATGATAATCAATAATTATTAATAGATTTTCCAGATATAAAATAAGCTTATATTATTACAGATGTATGTATATATATATATATATATATATATAAATCTTCAGATGTAAAAATATTATTAAGAGAGAGATCATGTTTTTAGCTTCTATAATATACAGTTTTCTTAACCATTAAGTCCTAGAAAAAATCCATGCACTTTTCTGTTGTAAATTCGGATTTTAATTAAAATTTTTAGATCACAATTAATATTTAAGAGTAAAAAAAGTTGCTTTTTCTGCAATTTTTTTTCTATGAAAGAAAAAAAATGACCGCTGCTTATTTACTGATAAATATTCAATAATAAAAAATTTCGTCTATCGTTTTTTTTGAAGAAAAATAAGTTGGTATATTATAGATCATTCAAATAATTACGGTAAAAATTTTGATTAACATCCGAGTTGTAAGAGTTTAAAGCAGAAAAGCGCGGGGTTTCCTGGGATTTAATGAGTTACGATTCAAGCAATATACTTGAATATTTCAAAAATTTTAAAAGCTTATCTTTAGCTACACCACAGTACAAATTATGATCTTGTCATATGAATATATAATAACATGATTGCTGCATTAATAAAGATATTTAGATATTTATAAAAATTGATGCGTGAATAATCCAATGCAAAATATATATTTTTTCAATAAATCTGTATCTAATTGAAGTAACCTGTAACAACTAGTTGAGAAATAATGTACTTTCTTGCGGATTATTATTAAATTCTAATCACATTTAAATTGCAACTACTCTACTCGCTACCAAATACCGGCTGCGTCGCTGTCAAATCATAATCTATTAATTAATATTTTCATACGCGATATATGGATATAAAAAAAATTTGCTAAATGTAACTGCTGGATATCCAATGCAATAATGGAGTGAATCCATTCCCTAACTACACACCCTCTAATTTATAAAACCCTTCCCTGAGGATTATGAATATCCAGCAATTGGGCAAAAATGCTATCTACTAGTCTAATAGTAATAGTTAGCCTATTTCAATCATTTCTGCATCTTCCATGTTGGTATGGCCAACTACATTGTACCTAAAACAATTTGTCGCCCACATTGTTTTTGCGATAATTTTATAATACGAAATCTTATATTATAAAAAGAGTATTTGAAATTAAAATATTTGTAACTGTTATATTCTTACGTGTGATTTGGTAAATTGTGAAAATGAAGATGCGTCGTCCGAGGTGAAAAACCACGAGTTGCTTTGCGAGGACTTCTGGCTTTTATAACTCGTGGTGGTGACATAGTACCTAGATGGTATTTAGAGGGTTGAAGAATCACGTCTTCTAATATGCTTGGTGCTACGTATGTAAATCCCTAAAGAAAGTTCATATTATTAAGAAACTATATACGTAATGATTGATTAATACATCTAGACTATATAAGTCCAGGAAGGAAAATCACCTGGAACAGTCCATCAGCTGATTCGCTCAAAGTATAATCAACTGGAGAATCTATTGGTGCCGAAGTAGTAAATTTCTTATCAAATTGTGATACATCTTCTGCGCTAGATAAGTTTGGTTTAAAAGGAGGTTGTAATTGTCGAGTTATAACATCATCCCAATTGATATGTTTGAAGAATTTGTGCGCCTTTACTTCTTCTCCATCCGACGGAACAGATCCCAATCTTTGCACAACTTGCCTCTATATATATATATATATATATAAAATTATATATATATTAAATTTGTAATAAATATTACAACATATTTTTTTATAAATAACATTGCTTTTAAGGATATTTACAGTGATTAATTTACAAAGCACTAACCTTCAACAATTTTCGAATAAGATCCTTAGCATCGGCCGTTAAATATTGTGGAAAAGTTAATTTGCTACGTAGAATCTTGTCAATAGTTTTCTTCCTACTATTTGAGGTAAATGGTGGCTAAAAATTTAGCAAATGGTAACATGAATACATATTCTTTTATTTATTTCATAAACCAGTACTCATATCGATTCTCTTTTTAAGAACGTCTAAGGTAATATTTTAAGATAGCAAGTCTCATAATATATGGTCAACCAAAAGTTAGGTTAACTATACTATAGCCGGTATTCATAGTCTATTCTTATTTCAAGATCATCTTAAGTAATGTCTTAAGATGTTGATACGGTTCTCTGATTGATTGATGGCATCTTAAGATGGTACTTAAGACGATGTTAAATATAAGAACGGACTATGAATACCGGACTATAACTTAAAAATTAATACATATTCTTCCGGTTAAATAAAGATTACCCATGTATATACACATAATCTTTAACTTATAAGCTTATGAAAAAGTGTATATTAGCTAATTTTCAAGTTATAGTTGATTCAACTTTTTGGTTACCGAAAATTATTCTGCATTATATAATTGCAAAGCCCGTTTTGGGCAGATTGACGACACGTGTTCCAAATGAAACACAAGGAAAAAAATCGTATATAAAAACAGGTCTAATATGGCTCTGTGATTGGTTGAGAATATTTTGAGACAGTATCTAAAGACGGTCTTACATATAAGCACCGACTATAAATACTGGTCTACAGTCTACACATATAGTGACAGTGAGTATGCGTACAGCTCCTGTAAGCATGTCATACGCTAAAGTTCCTAAACTCCACCAATCTACTGCTTTCCCATGTCCACTTCTTGTTAAAATCTCAGGTGCCCTTGAAAAAGATAATACAATTAATATAAATTACAATCATAAAATTTCTAAATTATCACTCATTTTATGATATTTACATATATTCAATAGTCCCGCAAAATGTATGTGTAAGAGCACCCTCCTGAATATGCTCTTTACACAATCCAAAATCAGTCAGCTTAATGTGTCCATTTACATCCAATAGAACATTTTCTGGTTTCAAATCTCTGAAATAATCACATCAATAAGCAAATTTTAGAAATACTGCCTATGCTAAATGTATATTTTATAATACATTTACATTATAATTTAGGAATAAGTTTTGTAAGCATACAGATTAAGTTTGATTCCTTCGTATACAATTATATTTCTAAATGCTTCAAATAATGCAGCAAAAATATTTTTTTTTAATTTTTTTTGAATAATTTTTTTCAAATTTATTTTGCAATTATAGACGTAAAAATATTGTCATATTATTATATTATAATTTTATATCTATTTTTGTAAATATACCTTTTTTTTGTTCTCGAAGGGGAAATGCCTTAGGCATGCCCCGGGTCTTGGGATAGAATTGCAGATCATATTTACGAAAGATTTTTATATAAATTTCATAAATGTTGCCTTATCAGGGTATAAGCTTTATTAAATCAATGCTGCATATAGATAGAAAGTATAATATATTTATATATATATATATATGTTAAAATATAATTTAAAGTTAATATAAACATATATATACATAAATATCAATTGTAATCTTAAATTATATTTTAGCTCTTAATGCTTGTAAAAAATTTATTAGAAAAAATACAATACCTGTATATAATTCCTTGCAAATGGAGATGTTGCAGAGCTAATATGATTTCACATAAATAAAAACTGCAAAACAAATAACATGTGTGATACAAGATACTGGATATATCTTTGTAAAATATAATTAGAGATGTTTCCACAATTCACTCACCGTGCAGTGTCTTCTAGGAAAATTCCTTCGTTATTTAAATGTCCGAACAACTCTCCACCACACATATATTCCAATATCAGATATAATTTATGACCAGTTTGGAAAGCGTACTTGAGATCAACAATAAAAGGATGCTGCCAGATGCAAGCATAAATGTATGAATTAGTATTTTGTGTGAAATACAATTAAAAAAATGAGAATAAATAGAGTATTAACTTTTATTGAAACATGTTCAAAAATTTATAAGTATAATCTTTTTCATATACGTACTATTAAACTTGTATACGTATATAAATGTTTATTAAATTTTGAAATATTCCCAATTTTAGCATATAATTATAACATATGAATACAACTAACCTTTATGGATTCCAAGATATTCCTTTCAGCTCTAGTGTGAGCTGTATCCTTTTGATTCCTTACAATCAAAGCCTTGCGCAATACCTGTTTCAAGAACAAGCACAAAAAATTTTCTGAATAACCGAAGCTAAAGAATTAGATAAAAACGTTTACAAGTGGAGAAGATAATATAACATTATATAGATTAGAGGGAGAAAGAATGAATTTATAATATTGCTATTTTAGAAATATAGCTACAAAAAGTAATTATGTTCATTCCGCAATGACTAATAAGTAAAATTTCTAGCAAATAATAAAATAATTAACATAATTTTATATCTTTGTTCACAAAGCAGTTGCTGACAAAAAAAATTGAAAAAATAAAAGCAAAGCATTATTTTTGCACATCAGTACGTAATATGAGACGATGAGACAACGTTCTTAAATTTCGAATGTTACTAATCCTCTCTGAAAAGCACTTTTTACACACTGCTTATTTGGCAAACACGGCATATGTTCCGGGATAAACAATCACATTGCATAATTATACGCGATGGACTTCGATACCTTCATAGCGAAGATCGTGCCGCTGTCGTTTCCCGTTATTTTGCGTACTTGAAACACCTTGCCATAGCCGCCTTTCCCGATAACCTTGCACAACTCGAAGTCCTGCGGGCCGACCTTCTCGCGCGAGCGATTGACATTCTGTTCCGATATCGACACTGTCTCCACCACGTCCGACGAGCTGTAAGAGCGAAAGAGGATTCGTTTAGGAAACGATGCCAGAGGAAGGTGTGAAAAGAAGTCCCCGCGGGCATGCGAGCGGGACACGCGTGCAGATCTACTCACTTTACGATCTCATTCACGTTCAGCGCGACGCATTCCTCCTGCGAAAAGGAAAACAGATGCGGCGTTAGTGAGACGGGAAGAACACGTGTCGCGGTCGCGACAGACGCGGAAATCGCGGGAATTCCCGTCGAGTGCGGGAGGGAAGCACTCGACCAGGGACAATTTTAATTACCGCGTCGATCTCGATGACGTCGTCGTCCTCCGACTCGTCCCTGTGCGGCAGCCCCGCGTCCTGCAGCTCGATGTCGAAGATCGCCGACATCGTGGTCGTTGTCCGTGCCTGTCCGCCAACACGGGCTGGGAGTAGACGCAGGCCGGATCACTCTTGCGTCGCGCGCGCGATGTCAACACATCAAATCTGACAGACCGTGCGCGAAGCAGCAGGCCACCCAGGCACGAGCGGGGAATGTGAAGCCGCGCACGACGATCGTACGCCCTCGAGACTCGTTCGCGGATGATCGCGGAGTGACGAATAGAACCGGATTCGTGGAACGGCCCTGTCGCAATTGCACCGACCGACATGGAGGGGGGAGAGAACACGAACGTGCCGGAGCCAATCGCGCGACGCGTTGCCACGCGCGAAATTTGAACGCGGTGCATTCCCGAATCTTTCAAATCTGTCACAAAAGAATATGATTGGCACGTCGTTTCTTTTTTTCTAGAAAGAAGTACGTTCCTTTCTTCCGATTAAACAAAAAATGCAAAAATTTATAATAAAGTTTTTTCTGAAAAGTGCAACAATTGCTCGCTGTAGTTGTCTTTTCGTCAAGGTCGAAACAAATTTTACAAAATTCGCATTATGTTTGCTAAACTCTCAACTTGTTAGAAGATTGAAAACATGCTCTATAAAGGAATCGTGACTCATGGGACATAGGAAAGATAGTTGAACTCTGATACCTGCATTCAAAATATTATTGTCATCACTGTTCAAAAGACGATCGCTGTCGATCTTTTGTCACGAGATCTTTGTTTAAAGAAGTCATTGCGAGCTTTAATTTTTTCTTTCTCTTTCTCTCTTTGTTTGCTGAGAGCTGCCTCAAGTTCTCGGAACGCAAATGCGTCATACGCTCGAAAAAAGACCGCCACACGCGAGGCATCTATATAGATTGCGCGCTCCACGATTGTGCAACTTGACGAAATCGCGATCGCGTCGAGTCCGTCGAGCCGGTTGTTCATCGTTGCTCAATAAAAGAATTGTTAAAAGCGGTGATTTATTGCGATACAATTCGATTCGGTTATCGCCTGCCGTAATCGCGTAAATTCAAGATTACAATGACGGTGCATGTACTAATCGCAGATAAATGGAGATAACGTAGGCAAGCACCTCCTACAGGCGATAGAGTTTCATACGTTTGCCGTTCGTTCTTCCTAATAGGCGTGTGCACACTGTGCACCGGGCCCCATTCGCCAAAAATGGTTCAGCGTCATCACGTACGGGGATACGAAAACTTTCTCAAGTATGTGGAGGACCTGAAGGCTACGACGCCGATTTACGTGCTCTACACCGGTACGAAGCTGCCGGATACCGGCGAGAGCTGGTGCCCGGACTGCGTGGAAGGTGAGCGAATCTCTCTCTCTTTCACTTTCGCGCGTCTCTACATAACCTAGAACCCGCGAGTCTTATCTCCTCGGAGAGTCAAGTATGTCGGCAACGGAATTTTGCGAGATGCCCGCTGTGGAGTTTGTCGGCAGAATGCCAACGAAGATGTAACTGAATACAATGGTAAATTAACCGGGGACACCGCCATTTTGTAATTGTTTAAATGATATATTTTTCATTAGACAAAGATCTATCGGAAACGGTTTCTATGTAAAGTATTTATTATTTACTATAAATTTTTTGTCAGTCATTTGAATACTCTTTAGTCCATAGCTCATCTTGTCAGAGCGTAGTAACCCCTTAATTTCTGTGGTGTGCGCTTTTTTACAATTATACAGATATACGGGACCCACAGTTTAAACGCCGGTTCCGAACGGCTTAATTTAGGCCGGTATTCGATTCTTATTTCAAGATCATCTTAAGTAATGTCTTAAGATGCTGATACAGCTCTCTGATTGGTTGATGACATCTTAAGACATTATTTAAGACGATCTTAAATATAAGAACGGACTATGAATACCAGCCTTAGAGGGATTCTTTTGGATACTCTGTGGTTTGCTATTGCCTTCCGAGAGGTAGCTATTGAATAAAGTCAGATATTTTTCTGATCAATGGGATTTGAACTCGAATTTTCGGTACAGAGAGCAGACGATCGATTCTCTGCGCCAATCCCGAATGATACATACTGTTCCAAATCTGTCAGTTTTTTTTTTTTTTAAATGTCTGCTGTAAATTTAGTCGACAAAATTCTAGAAGAGATATAACAGTTTGTTAGTAAAATACAATGGCAGAGTGCAAAAACTGGTCATAGTTTGTCGTGTCGTAACTTTTTTAAATTGAATTTTAATGATATGTTAATTGCTGCGCATTCTATAGTCACATCAACGATGTTGACCTTTCTAAATGTTAAAAAAAGAAACGAAATATGATTAATAATGAAATGATGGTAGCATAAAAAAGACAGCTGTTTCCACATAACATAAAAAAAATGGTTTGTTATTTAGGAATTTCCTATTAAAATAAAAATAAGATTATTAAGAAAATTGTTTAATAGAAACATATTTGGAATATTTTCGGCTGTTTAGGTTTAAATGACAAATTTATTATCTGTTATCTATTTTTATCTATGTGTATGTAGAAAAAGAAAAAAACATGTATTAATGTTTTTTATATATATATATATATATCATTGGATTTTAAATTATCTTTCTATGTATTTACTTAGTATTTATTTATTTCAGTTGAGCCATTTATTGAAAAGGGTTTTGAAGCGGCTGAGGATACACTATTGGTAATAGTGGAGGTTGGAGACCGACCGTTGTAAGTTTATAAAATATGTATTTCTATATCTCATACTTCTGTTATTACAATTGTTATTTTTACATGAATTATCATGAGCAATATTATGCAATAATTGTTTAATACCCTATGATATCACACATAATATAAAAAAAATAATATATATATATATATAAAGGAGAAAGTTTTAAATATCTTTAATATATAGTAAATAAGTTTTAAAGATGTAGTAAATAAAATTTTAAAATATCTTTTATACGCTATCCTAGCTGGAAAGACCACAATTGTCCATTCAGGACAAATCCTGTTACCAAGTTGAAGGTCTTGCCAACTCTAGCTAGATGGGGGACTCAGAAACGTTTAGAAGGTGATCAGTTACTGAACCCTGAGCTTATCGATATGTTACTAACAGATGAAGACGACTAAAAGTATTTGTAATATATGCTTTTCTTTATTTTCTTATAAAAAGTATATACATCTTGATTTATAAACGTACACGAACATTTTCATATACGATATATTGTATGTTTATTCTTTTCTTACAATCACTATTCCTTCCGTTACCCTTCTTTGAAACGAGATATCAGGACTACAAATAAAGATTATCTAAATAAAAATAATAGGATATATATACTTTTTTTGCATTTGCCTGCATATATACCATTGTAACTAAGAGTTACATAATCTTTCGAGCAATAAGAATATAAGGAAAAACAACTGCCGAATAAAAAAACAAAATACTGCGAACAAATTTATAAATTACAAAGAATGCACCTTAAACCTAAATTTACTATAAAGCTTTAACATGATAGCTTTCCAAAGTTTTAGATTCTTCCGAAATTTGATCTGTTACAAATAAAAAGTATTAGAAACTAATTACTATAAATTTCCTAAAAGATGATCCCTTTTATTACATAATTGTTGCCACTTCTTTTGCCGGTGGTAGCATACGTACGGAATAATGAACTTTCTTATTTCTTAAAAAACTGTATGTATTATCGAAAACAACGGAATCTGAAACAAATAAAATAGATAATAATGAGCGAAACTAGACCGATAAATGAATAACACAAATAGGAGAGAAAATGCTTATTTTAGTTCCCATTTAAAGGACTGCTTGTTTCAAGACCAATAAAATTGTTAGCGCGTGTTTTACAGAACTGAAAAATGTATAGTATGTAAGCTCAAAAAATAATATTAGACATCAAGATCCGTTTTGGTCGAAAATGGCACTTTCTCTCCTATTTATGTTCAAATTTAAGGAAACATTATCGTTATCTGAAGTGTTTCCCGAGCGATATGTGCTTACATGTCGTCGAAGTTTCGCAGGTTAATACCCCAATTTCGTCCGACTGGTGAGACGCGACCCTTCGGAGAGGTATAACTTCTGTTTTTATACCGTTAGTAACATCCTTTTTTAAAATTCCGAATTTAATGTCGTGACCTTCGCTTCGGAATTCCCAGCTGAATACAAAAATATAAGAAATGTGAAAAAAAGTTTTTCTTCGATAAATTTGTTATAAAATATCCATCACCTTAAGATAGAACCCACTTCAGGTGCAGAAATATCGAATTCTAACTTCCCTCCTTTTCGAACGATGACAGTAGTATAATCCTCGTTTGGCTTATCCATATTCTTGGTGTATATCTCTTTAGGTATCTTACCACCTTGACAGATCTGGTAACAATTTTTACTATCATTCTCCGAAACAGGAAATACTAGTATTGTTTGTTTTGTCTGTTCTGGGTCTACTCGGAGCAGACCCAAGCAGACCTGGCTATCTTTAAGTTAAGATAGAAGAACTTTGGAAGTGAATCGTAGAACAGGAAATAAAGTAGGTTCACCTAGTTCACTTCCTATTCTACAATTCACTTCCAGAGTTCCTCTATCTTAACTTAAAGATAGCCAGCTCTGCTTGGGTCTGCTCCGAGTAGACCTAGAACAGACAAAACGAACAATACTAATATATAAGGGAGAGAGGGGTTGCGGTTCGTTGCGGTTTTTTTCCTTTTGCGTCTCCTGAGTCCTATATTCGTTTAAAAAAAAAAGTTAGACGGTTTGAAAGGTTGAACCTTCCCCTTCACAATGCCGTTATAGATAAAACACGGAATGTACTTGCTTTGAACTACATATAAAAATGTCCACCAGTGCCAAGTATATATATATATATATGCCATAAGCACGGGGTAATTCGTAATCAGTCCGGGAATATTCTGAAATTTGTGTTTTAAAATGAAAAAATATAAAAAAGCTGTTGTTAAGAACTACTATTTTATTCAGAAAAGGATATATAGTATTATTAAGAAAAGTTGCACACAATAAAAAAAATAAAC
>QKQZ01017515.1:6908-64952 GCA_003595255.1 Solenopsis fugax | reverse complement strand
CTCGAAAATAAGTGTGGCGAGCTAGAGTTAAGAAATCATATCGTAAAACAAGTAACTTTGATATTGATGAAAAATTGAAAAAAACGGCTTTTTTTCCAAGCCTTTAAAATTATAATATATTGTATATGTACGAGCGGTAAAATAAACTTTTGGAACATGGTTCTGATGCAATTCTGCTTCCCTATTTCTAAAAGAAAATGTTAAGCAAGTTTCCTCCTTCATATCTTTTTTTTTTCATCTCGCTTTTCGCTTTTAATCCTGAAAATATTTGCTGCATCAAAATTATGGTTATTATATGCCGAAAATTTCCATTTACCGCAACATTCCATGTAACGTGCAACAGATTTCTCAAAAACGCTTAAAACGTTGCACGATGGATCAAAAATAGAGGGGCTATTATTTTTATCATGTTGACAGAGTGCCGTTTAAGCCTCTCAGTGTCGACGAGTGACACACGCTTTGACAATGCAGATAAACATTTTATTGATTATAATCGATGGATGGCAGATTTTATTAAAATAATAACGATACTGGCACCCAGCTAATAACAAAGACAAATATCGATGTTAAAAACCGAGATCGGTGGAGAAATATTGATACTTTCTACCTGATACTAAGTGAAGTTTTCAGGATGAGAAGATATTGTGGGTGTTGTTCTCTATTCTCTCCCCCTCCCTCTTTCTCTCTCAAGACCGGATTTTCGATCTCAGGATCGGATTTTACACCGATGTTACGGGTAAACTCGGTCACGTGCGTTGTGATAAGGAAAATTCACGGAGAGTGCTTGCACCCGTTGTCCCCACAGTAATTTATCGCGCTTGGCCGACGATGTCAGCGGTGGCTTTTTCCGGAAGTAGAAATGCGTGAAAACGAATAGTCGGGTGCCTCCCTCGCGGCATCAACGTGGAGTCATCCGGACTTCGCCCATATGAGTCAGACGAATGCGTCGTATCAATCATAATTAGCTCCGATTACATATTACAGAAAGCAAGCTTTCTTTGTCTCTCTTTCGCGTTTGTTTCGTGGAAAATGAAATTTTGAATGGTACAAAATAGGATTATCGCATACTGTTTTTATGTCTATATCTCCGGTCAGCTTTGAACAATTCCTACTCGTTTAAAAACGCAATTCGAGAAGAGCCGAAACAGAAGTGATTTCAACCTCAAAGACAAACCACGCTTTGAACTGTTTTCTGATACTGACAATAACAGCGTGCGCAATTTAATGGATACAAATCCATGAATTTTAACAGAAAAAGTTATTGATAAATTGAAATTTTTTTACAGATTGCCTTCGGCATTAAAAACACATAGGTTACAATATCCGTTAAAAACTATCAAAACCTTTACATTCATTCATTATAACATGATGTAATTTGTTTACATTTTTTTATTGCAATCAATCAAATTATTATGACAAGCGTATTGACATGTTTTCAGACAAAATATTTTTGAAGCATACTGCATATAGTTTACAAGAAAACAGTTACGAATTTCGCTCGAATGTTGCTCGGTATCGCTTTTTAATCTCGCGAATGCGACGTGTGGTTTCGTCTCCTCTTTATGCAAAAAAGAAACGAAACCGCACCCGCGGCACAATGACGAGGGTGGCGACGCATGAATTGCAGATCCGCGGGCAAACACACAGTTCGGGAACGAAATTTATTGTTCAACGAGGCCTTGTGTTTGCGCACCGTTCAAAGTCTCGGGGAAAAATGCAGCAGCCCAGTTTCAGACGAACGCCGGAAGATTTACTCAAACGGAACGAAACAAGTCTCTCGCTCCGGCCATTGTGCGTCCGAGAACGATCATCTATTTCTCCTTCGCTTCCTCGGGATGTCCTTTGAAAGGGTATCAAACGATACCCGAGAATTGCATGCAGCGCAGCAGAATAACGATATCGATTCTCATAATTGAGCTCGTCGCCCGTGACTTATGTTTAATGCCGCTTAATGATCCAGTTGTCGTCGTCCGTAGAATATTTTACATCGACATTGACACAATCATAATTGAGCATCAACGAAAAGCAAAAATTTCAATATTTAACCGAATGACGGAGAACGAAAAGGAAATTTCAATAATTTCCTTTTTACTCGACACGGAGCGACAATCGAGAAAATCGAGTGATTACTTAATCGCAGCGTGGAGAAGATTAACGATCAACCTCCCGCCCATAAATATCCAGCAGACTCCGCAAAAGCGCAATACCTGTGAAGCCTCCATTATTGGATAAGCCGGCAATTGCTCGTCTATTGTCTCGAGTAAGACTACAAACAGGGCGCAAACAACCTTCCCCTTGTTTACCCGTCCTTGATTGGGTCGTGAATCTGTAATAGGTCCGAACCAGTTTCTCGCCGAACGCGCACCAAGAATTGCAAACGCGAAACTTTATCCGGCATATTTTTATCGTACGGCCAAGTTGTTTGCATCGTCTACTGTTCGAGGAAGCAGTCGTGTTCAGCATCGCACGTCTCGGGGAGTTTCTCCCTCTCTCTCTCTCTCTTCTCTCTCCCATTCTTGTCGGGAAAAGTTCTCTCATATTATTTCGCCGTTGGCTCGCCGGGTCCGTATAAATTTTTGCGCGGGTCGTCTCGCGCAGCTTCCAGAAATGATTATGTAAATTCCCGAGAGTGAATTGCACGCTCTATTTGATTACGAGTATTTAATCAAGCGTTGTTACACAAGCGCCGTGCCAAAAAAGAAAAAAAAGGGAAAACTTTCGCAAAGCGAGGAAGCGAGTCCATAAAATAAAAAAAAAAAATGATGAGAACAGAATAAAAACAGTAATTGAGTACCTGAAATTGCGAAATCAATTGTACCATTTCAGTGCCTCGAGATTGTTTTGCATCGACGAATAATAAAAACGATCGCGACCGATGAATCCGTGCGCTATTGTAACGCGAAGGACGCGTGTGTCTGTGTCATCGCGCTCGACGGCGCGCGGTCTCGCAATACGTTTATCAAACGTATAAGCATCGAGCGATATTATCGTCGGTGCTGAAATTACTCGCGCTGTCTGACTCGGCGCGTTTTCACGCATCCGCTCCGTGCGCTTCCGCCGCTGCAGTTTTTCGCTATTTGCCACGCTCGAGAGTAAAACGACGTGATAGCGTCGATCGGTGAACCAGGCCAGTCAGCTAGGCACTTCAAAGACTTCGGGCATGTGCAATTTCCATGCGTGCCTACGAGCTCGCCGCCCGCACGATTATATCGGCAGTCGATTTTTCAATCAATTCGCATATTGCATATTCCTTTGATCCCGGCTTTATGAACGCGTAACCTGTATTTTTATGAGAGTCGATCAACGGATCAAACATTTCGATGCGTAACGCAGAAACGGCTCGGTCGCCATTTGCGTATGCGTAACGATGGAAGAAATATGGAAATTTCCGTAACTTTGATGAAGCTGTCTGGCGCTGCGTAATTTTGACAAAAATACGATCCGGGTAATATCTGCGCTATCGCTTTGCACAAATATAAAAGTATAAGTCGGTAATAATTTTAAAGTTTACGAGTGCGCGATACATTTTCCAACCCGCCTCGCGCGCAAGACAATATATCAGAGAATTAATGAAGAATAACGCAATATTGAAATGAATGTGAGCGTACGCCCACCGTAGCGGCTGCTTTTTCTCGTTCGCACGGATATGACGTACGATTTATCCATTAAGCTTTGGAGCAGAGATGAAGCAGAGACGTATCTGGTGATATTTCATTATTCTAATTAGCTCAATTACGTCCGATGGATATTTTATTTATGCTAGACGCCGCGTGATAAATGCGTCCAGGTCGTCCGAGAGACACGCCTGAAGCTTTACATTCAATTACGTTTTTGCACTTATTTGCGTTGGGCATTATACTTGACGATACGCAAAATAGCGAGATAAAATAAATGATTAATTGCTAAAAACGTATTGGTATCTCATATTTAATATCTCTCTCACTTTATTTTCCTCAACATCTCTCTGATTTTGATCAATCGCATATATATTAATTGTATAGAACATAAATAAAATATATGGACTCTTCCTGTGTTCGTGTCATCCTTTTATGACCAACAATATTAATCGACGATAATTTATTAACGAAATACGTCCAGAAATTATTGTAAAAAGTTAATAAATGTTTCAACGAGATATAAATACGTTCGTAAATCGAATTCTGCCAATTATTTCCGTCACAGGAGAGTATATCTTTACCCCCATCTTCGCATCTATACGCTTTATCAAACTGCTTTGTTTTATCGACACGTATTTACGCACAGTGCACACACGGTGATGTTCGCAATCAAAGTTTGCGAGTCTCTACTTTCCGTCCTTTGTCTGTATTCCAGTTTCGCGGACAATACGACACGACACAATACCTCATAATAGCGGCTCTTCGTAAATATAAAATGCGTCGTTCTTTCTCTCCTCGTTTGACTTTCCAGAGCCGTTTGTAACTTTGCCACAGGGGAGACTGGGGTGGGTTGTCATATGGGGTTAATCGTCGAAAAGCTTATAACTAAATGGCAGGATTTTTTTCTCTTTATGTTGTAGAGTGTAGATTGTTGATATAACGTTAATTTGTTGCGTAGAATGGTTTGCGCCAAAAGGCATCGTATATATTATTTACGACTTTGAAGAAAATGAAGTTGATGGAGATGAATAAATATTTTTTATCTCCTCTTTTTTGTTTTCTCATAAGTTTACATATGGCCTACGTTCAGCAGAATAAAGTGATTGAAAGCATTTTCGAGAGAAGCTATCATATAAACATTAAGATTGAGACTTTACTTTTTAAACTAAGCATTAAACTATTTGTTTACGATTATTTTATTACTACGTTTGAATTAAGGCGAAAAATATTAATCCCATAATTTTGATAATATATTTCAATAAATATTAATTTATCATAAATTATTAATTCAGTTAATATATCAAATATATTTTATTGATTTTAAGTTCTGAAAATAACTGTGATTTATTATACATATACAAAATAATACAGAATATAATCAAATTTTTAATACAATGAAAAGAAAATTTATTTTCAAGTAAATATGTCATTTAACATTATTTCCTTGATTAAAAAAATATTTCCTAAGTTTAAAAATAAATTATTTTACACTAATATTTATTTAAATCAAAGGAAATGATTTGATCGGAATAAACTTTTTTTCGATGAATAATAAGCAAAATTATTTAATGATGTTAGAACTGTGTAAGATTGTTGTATTCAAAATAGCAATAAACACGATAAGAAATTAACTGAAAAGTAACAACTCGTTACTTTTTAAGTAACTATATAACTATAACGTGTTTCAGAGTCGGTAACAAGTTACATTTAGAGGGAGGGAAAAACTGTAACTCTGTAACTAGTTACGAAGTAACTTTCCTGATAATCGCCAGCGTTGGCGTCTCCCTCCGCGAACGCATTTCGAGCGGCGGTGCGTCCCGAGCGACACGCACCGCCATTCGCGTGATAAGTGAGCGCGCACACGACTCGTTCCTTTTTCCATGAATATTCAAGCGTCGCGACGCCGGCGGCGGCGGAGGCGGCTCGTTCTGAAAAATCGTCGACATAACTTCCACGGAAGACGCGCTTCTGCGTGCTCTCGCGTCTGCGTTGTAACTGTCACGGTGATTTAATCGCATTCACGATTAAAAACGCGCGCGCGATTAAATTTACGAGTCAAACACGGCGGTTACACGCTAATTCAACCGCTGTCGCAGGGTCATTCCAATCGACAAGTGGCATTGTAATTTGCGTTAACTAGGTGATCGGCAAAAATTGAAGAGGAGAGATATTTGACGGGGAGGATAATTGTCACGTAAAATCCGCACGTGTGCACGCACGTTCGAGGACGGAGTGCACGCCGCGTCGCGACTGAAACGGAGCAATTTGCGTGCGTCGCGCCGCAATTAATATCTCGCCCATGGGCGAAATGCGTGGGGGGGGCGTTCGTTAATTCGACAGAGAATCCAGGATAAATGAACTTTATTGCGACGTCCAGCTGACGTTCGCGGGATTTACGTCACCGAGCTAATCCACGTCCATTGACGCTTCAACGCAAGGGAGAAGAAAAAAAGCGAAGAGAGAAAAAAAAAGCGAATCGCGACGTAACGCGCAGAAATTTCACCCGCGGATTGCGTCGCACACGTGCGGATTTCGCCGCACCATGCGAATTGCGTCCGTGTTAAAGCCGCGCGCGTGGATTACGCGGGCCGCAAAGGTCAACTTCGTTTTTCAGTTTGATTGCAATCGCGGTGGCTCAGTGCGCGCGCGGGGACGCAAATTGCAGTTTGCACGGGTGGAAGTTACGAGCATGTCGCGAAATTAAATTTCTGCGCGTTAAACTCGTTCAGTATTATAATCTCGTGGCACCGCCCCCGTTCCCAGCCCTCTCTCGCGCGTGCTTCTTCCACCGTGGGTGTACGCGTGCATATATGTATATGTGTGTGTGTGTGTGTGTGTGTGTATTGCATAATGGCCAAGTTCGACGTTTATGAGTTTCTTACTTTTAATGCGATTTATATAAGCGGCGCAATATAGCAGCAAGTAATATTCATATTATGCATTATACGTATGCATAATGTGAATAGCAACCTCTAAGAAATTTGTTACGACGAAATCACCACAAAAATTGTAAATATAAATATTCATCTATCACGACAAAAAATCGTAATGTAAATATTCCAGTAACCGAACATGTCCTTATACTGCGGTCATGTGCATAAAAAATATTATAAAAGTTAAACAAATTTATTACACAACTAGATTAGAATGTATGTTTTGAGGTAAAAATTTTTTAAGAAGTATTATGCATTTGCTAAGACAACATTGTTTTATATTTATTTTTTTCATAATACATTAAGAAATATTTATGATATTAAATACATGTTTTAGATTGCCTGATGATTTAAAAAGTTTTCATTATTTTCGGAATAACTAAACATTTTTTCATATTTTTGTACGTTAATAATAAAGTTTTATATTTCATATTTTAGTTAATTACACAATTAGATCGTCTCATATCGTGAATCCTTACAAAAATTCAACAATCTTGTTTCTGCATCGTTACATGTCCGGTTGTACTGAAACATTTACTTTATAATAAAAAATTCTCCAAGCTTAGCTGACAATGAGCATTAAATTGTCTCATTTACAAATTAATAGAAATTATTCCTAATATCTAACATTCCTCTGTTATGCGCAGAGCCTTACTTGCGGATCGTACATTAGATCCATACGGAACGCTTATGGATATGGCGGCACGCAATTCAGACGTATCTATACGAATTCTCTCAGGGAGAGACAAGAATTGCAACATACGTTCGCGCGCTGTTGCGCTACGTAAGAGCGTTCAGGGTTGATTAACGGATGCGCATATTGCCTGGCGGATGTGCAACTGACGCGACACGGATATGTCAACCACGTGTCGGGTAATAAATTCAACCGAGGATGTGTTTCCTGCTAAACAACCGCCATCCCCGATAGACGTCAAGCGAAACCGACGACGGTTTTTGCGGAGCTAAAGCCCTGAAAAAAGCTGTATCAATACGTCACGTGCTCGATTTCGCAAGTGCGTGTAATTGAAGACGTCTCAAACGAAACATATTCACGAAGGCGAATTGTCAGGCCGTAGGAGATTTAATTTGTCCGCGAATGTCCGACTAAAGCGGCAGTAATAACACGAGAGGAACGATGATCTCGAGCGAAGTCGCAGTAGCTGAAATAATAGTTACGATAAAAGACGGCTTCGACGCGAGCGTTTTCGCCGCGGAAGTTCTGCGCGGGAGATTATTTTTCTACTTTTAAAGTTCACTTCTCATCCCTCCCCCGAAAGTTTCTCGCTCAGCTAGAGATCGCAGAATCGGAGTAATATCCGGGGTGATCGAATTTCCCGCGGGTTTCCTGCCTTCTTGATCTCTCCCTCAGAGATATTGCCATTCCGGGGGGCATTTCCGCGCGCGTTTCTCACCGATAAATCACCGCGAAATTCTGCGCTAGTCACTTCCTGATACTTTCAACGCGATGGCCGAAATCACAATGTTACTTCCTTCGCCATGGCATTCTCTCGCGATGTCGCAGCTTGCGAAAATCTTTTCGCCGTATGATAGTTAAATTCGAAAATAATAGTCGACACAATATTTATTATTACGGAACAAATTATTCAATTATCTTCTAAATAATACGCCGCATTTACGCGTCAAAATTTTTAATACTTTTAATCTCTCTCAAACTGCTTTAATTGCTGTTTCAAAGAGAGAACAGAAAGGGGGTGAGTTGGTTAAAAGCTTTCATGTCGCTAAAATACACAAGTGCGACACGTTTCGTGCACTATGCATTTCGGCTAATTATAGTAATGGAAGTCCCACTGTTCTCGTGTGCTTGTTAACGTTCGTTTGATTTTCGAAAGATGAAAATGAAATGTCCCGCCACTGTGCACTAACGACTGCGCATATGATGTTAAAACAGCATTTGTAATTGATAATCTGTAGCGGCTATCGCAGATAAAGCTGGCACACTTACTGAAATTAATACTGTACTAAATGTATCGCATATTCATTACATATATATAATATATTCTTCATATCTATCAAGAGATGTAGAAAATAATGATTTAAAATCTTTCATCAATTTGTGTAAAACGATTACAAAGCATTATATACCGAAATAATTAAAATCAGTTGTAATATTGTTTTGTAATATTGCAAAAGTTATTTGTTCAACACCGTTTGCGTTCCACAAAATTTATATCTTAAAATTTAATTGATACCTACATGTGAAAATAACAGCGCGCTCATGAAAATAACTTGGCAAAATTGCAGTTGATACAAGGATGAGGGAACATCCAGTTCACCGTCAAGGAAAAGTGGAGAAATGAAAAAGAAAGTATTTCGCAGGAGAAACAGTGAATTTCTATCCTGACTTTCTTACTATATTTCTCGCTCGAAAGTCTCTCGTCGAAAGAATATCAGCTGAATATGGACGAAATATACAATAACTATCGTATGGCGATCGCATTGTTCTGATGGACAATAAGTCCATCAGAAAAAAAGAATTTTAAAGTAATCTCGCAAGTCAGCGACTTGCAAGTACATTTTTTTGTAAAGTAGAAAAAACAAAATGCGTGGAAATACGTCACAGCGGGATTTTGAAAAAGTATTTGGACAAAGCATATAAAAATAGCTTTAAAAGTCTAGAATTCAAAATATCAAGAAGAAAAAGATAAATGTTGGAAAAACATGTCAATAAAACCAATTGTAATAAAGTTCCCTTTATAAGGTTAAAATATTAAAGATCTTTTAGACAAAAAAATATCTTGATCTTTTCATCTTGATTTAGGATATTACCACTTTCTTGTAAACAAATAAATAGCCCAACAATAGCCAAGTGTATTTTCGAGAGACGATTTTTGATATACTTAATCAGAAATATATTGTGTTAAAGTTGCCGAGAGCGAGAGAGAGAGAGAGAGAGAGAGAGAGAGAGAAAATATAATACATAATTTAAACAACGTAACGCAATCTAGAAAACTTATCCATGAATCAAGCTATACAAGTTGACACATCTTTGTGTGTGTGTGTGTGTGTGTATGTATAATGCTAAAGTGGCCAAGTAGCTAGAAACTGCAAATATAGAGAACTTCAGCGAGATACATTGAAGACCTCTCGACCAACATTGCTTATCCCAACGTTCTTGTAAGAGGAATTCTATTGTTGGTTCTCAGGAGCGTCATTAAGCGTCCGGAACAAAGTCCGGACTTAAACACTGTCATAAATCAACAGGCATAATTCTGAGCTCAGCAATAAAAAAGAATAAATTAGAGATAATATTATAATAGCGATATCACTTAATAAAGTGCTAATCTAGCATCACGTAGATACAACTTGACCATTGATTGAAAAAGAAATATGCGAAAACTAATGCATCCGTATCCACGGATGTAATCTGCGAAGTTGCGAACGGAAGATTTTTCGAACCAAAGAGAAGAATAGTAACGAATGACGTTCAAAAGGAGGAACACCGACGCGAGGCGTACCGACGCGAGCGCACTTTAACCGGGATATCCAAGAAGGCATTCACCGAAGCTGCTTACCCCTTCGGCAAACTTTTCTCGCGCAGCCACATTCTTCCATGCCACCGTTCCTGCCACATGCACGCGCGCCCGCTGCACACTCCTTAGCTTATCCCCTTTCTCACCCGTTTGCATCCACCGCTTTTCACCCCTTGACACATCCCGCTCCGACTACTCGCCCTCGCTGCTGCCCAGTTACCCTTTGTCCCGATCAGTGTGTTTTCGTACGCGAGCCATTTATTTGTCTGCCGTTCGTTAACCCCGACAGCACGTCGATGGTCAATACCGACGAAATCGGCAATGCCCTAGGTGCAGCGCACGGCAGCGTAAATCAGTAAAGCAAGAAGTCTTATTGTTTGCACGGTGATCGCGGGACATGCCCTCTGAGTCAGCACTCCGGATGCGACTATCGACCCGAGACATCGCTACATTCTTTGCGACTCAATATATTTTTGGATTTTCTCTTTTAGAAAGGAAACTAAAGATATTTCAAAGTCTTCTAAAAGCCCCTGCCCTCTATTTTATCCTGTACCAATTTCATCCTCTGACTACACACGTGGATCTACAGCGTCTGGGATAAAGTAACATCTATTCATAGCTCTAAAATAATTAAATCTGTTTATCCAGTTTCACTCTTTAAAAAAAAAAAAAATAGATAGTAGCAGGGTCCAGTACCATTGCGAAAGACCAATATATTGCTAAATGCCAAGCATGTAAAGTCTCACACAGACGTGTTAGATCCGCATAACGACTTTCTTCTAAAAGTAATAATTTTGCTAATTTTTTATGAAAAATATTTTTAGTCAAAATAACGTCTCCTTAAAAGATCTTGACAAATCATTACTTCCCTAGTTATTTCCAAAAAATGGAATACCGGATGCAATTCGCGCGTCATTCAAAGACGTTTTCTAGATTGCGTTACGTTGTTTAAATTATGTATTATATTTTCTCTCTCTCTCTCTCTCTCTCTCTTGGCAACTTTTCCATTTCTGATTAATTATATCAAAAATCATCACTCAAAATGCATTAAAAATAAAATATTCAATAAACAACGTTTATCAAAATAACTATGAAACCTTCAATCGCAATGTTGACAGATGTTTCGCTGTTTAATTGTTTTCTTAATACTTTAAGTCCTCTGTTCAAAAATAAGTTTGGTTACTGCCAGTAAAAGTAATGCAGTTGGCAGAATTGAAAATTACTGGCATTGCGTTTCGTTTCTTCCACTAGTAAAACCAGTAGACAATTCCAAATAGTCCGAAACGTCATAAAGATTTTCAGGTTTAAAATTGCGGACATTTCAACGTTACCGCAAGCTTGTAGTAACATTGCAGATATCTTTTGTAACTTCTATACAATATTACAATGTTTCTATGTTAGGTTTATGTGCAATGTTTCTTTAATCTTTCAATGCTGGGTTATGATTCTAATCTTCACTAACAAATGTTATATCAATGATTAATATTATTAAAATATAAATTTTTTAATTTTAAACTCTTTCCCTTCTTTTTTCCTTTTTTCTTTTCATCTTCATCATTTTTTCCGTATTTTAAAACTCCTTTCTTCTTTCTTCCTTCTCCTTTCATTTTTCATTATTTTATTTCTTTTTTTTTATATCCAACATTTTTATAATATCTATCCGTCCATTACATGTGATTTTTACTGAAAGACAGAAAAGAAAATATTTTATTAAATAAATATTTATTTCTATATCAAAATTTCAAAATATTACACCTAATCCAACGGTTATTACAAATTTATATCATTCTTTTATGTATATTCGCTCTCCTACTTAACATTTAATTTTTTAATTATCCAGCCCTGCAAATAAGTTACGAGAGTTTGTAATGCGCAGTACCAGCAGTGCAGCGCGCGCCGTAGCGATAGCGGTAGCGGCGGCGGCAACAGCTGATCGCAGCACCAGCAGTGTAGGCCCCTTGTTTACGAAGCGAGTGGGGAGGCGACCGAGACGGTGTGGTGCTTGACCTTGCGCGGTCAACAACCCGTCGCGTCAGCCGACGGCGTGCACGTGCGCCTCGAGAGCAGAGTGGGGAGGCGGCCCAGACGGCGCGTGGAGTGGGGCATGGCGCCTATCTTACGGGACCGTGCGCGGTCAATAACCCGAGTGGGGGGGCATTAACCGACGACGTTAGGTGTAATATTTTGAAATTTTGATATAGAAGTAAAAATTTATTTAATAAAATATTATTTTCTTTCAATAAAAATCACATGTAATAGACGGATAGATATTATAAAACGTTGGATATAAAAAAAAGAAATAAAATAATGAAAAATGAAGAGTTTTAAAATATGGAAAAAAATGAAGATGAAGAAAAGGAAGGAAAAAAAGAAAGGGAAGAGTTTAAAATTAAAAAATCCATATTTAAATAATATTAATCATTAATATAACATAAAAAGTGAAAGTTAGAATCATAACCCAGCATTGAAAAATTAAAGAAACATTGAATAAACCTAACATTGTAATATTGTATGGAAAAGAATTCTGCAATGTTACTATAAGCTTGCGGTAATGTTGAAATGTCCACAATTTTAAATATAAAAATCTTTGTAACATTTCGGACTATTTGGGATCGTTTACTGGTTTTACTAGTGGAAAAAACGAAACGCAACGTCAGTAATTTTTACTTCTGTCATTGCATTATTTTTACTAGTAATAACCAAACCTATTTTCGAACAGACTAAAGATAGGGAAAATAAAAAAATCTGACAGATCAACATTTATATTAGGAAGTTACCGAGAAAATGTGTGTAGTCGGAGGATTAAAAACTATTGTGGGAAAAATTAACACAAAATCGTTCTCGATAAATACGCGAGCGGTATCTTTTATCGTACTTCAAGCAATAAAGCGATGGCTTTAACTAACTTACCGCAATGTTACAAGCACTTCAAAGTGGATGAATAACGCGCGTGTACGTGCCCGCCTGTGGAAACACGCGCGACGACGATAAAAGTTATTGTACGCTATTATATTTCCCTGGACATATGGACGAAGCCGCGTCGTGCTGTTCGCAATTGGGCGTACTTTCGGAACGAAATGTCAATTAGAAGTACCGGACGAGTTTATACGCGCTATTTTCCGTGATAATTAACCAGTCGTCCGTGCCTACGATATCTATTCGCGGTTTGCGAAACGTACCGCATGTTTGCACAACGTTAATTAAGCATCCGTCGAGGCTACTTTAGCGTGACATTTTAATTCCTTTTCACGGCAAACGCATTATTGAACGCAACGTTTAATTCATCGGACCGAAAACGCGAAACGAAAAATTTCTTTGATATCAGCCAGATTAATCATCTGCTTTTCTATGATAAACGAAGTGAAAAATGACGGATGTTGAAATAATTAGTACTCTGCAACTTATGTGTATTTTAAAAAATTATACAGACAAACACATACTTTTTTAACATGACAAGTTATAATAATAATTACAATACGCAATATGATGAAAACAATTTCCAAATGTTGCTGTTTCAGACGATGGAGAATATTAATGCGTCAAATAAACAAATATAATTTTGTATGATGCAGCACGAATATCAATTATTCCTTCTCTAATCAATATATATACATATATATATATATATTTCGTTATGAAATTTGAACCGTAATCAATATTATATTCTGTACTCATTTCGTAAAAACGGTTACGCGGCTTCGTCCGTTCTTGTTTAAATCAAACTTCGCTGAAAAGTTGCGCTATTACTGCTTGTTTAACGACTCGGTATAATACACTTCATACTTAAAACAATTTCCTAACGACGTATTGCCGCTTTGATATACGACGGAATATGGCGCGGCTGAGACCGCGAGACCAATAACTAGCCTCGTTATGCAAGGTATTCCATTTCCAGCGTGTTTAATTTTCCAGCCGTAACAGATAAAAATAAAAGATTTATAAAAAGCAGCTACTAAATGAAAAAATATCTACTGCTAGAGTATATAATAATAATAAAATTGTAATACAAGAAAAGAAAAAAATAGAAGAATAGAAAAAAAGAATATAAGTTAATAGAGAGAAAATATAATAAAAAAGAATAACGATAATAAGGAGGATTATGCAAAATTAAGCAAGAAAATTAATAATAACAAAAAAATCTTTTCATATCGCGTATCGATAATTCCAAGCGCGCGAATCACAGCGATGTCCGCGCAAGACTCTATCGATTTTCACGTAATCCGCAAGTAATTTGGTTTCAATTAGTGAAATGTCAGTTAGGATCAATATACACTAATGCCTGACTAATTGGTCGTCGCGTAACTTCATATTGAAACACGTGCATATCTTTTATTCTAATTTGGAATGCTCTGTCGCCGCATTAATTAAGGACAGGAAGCATCTCGTTCTGAAACGGCGAAGATAAAGATAGATACTCGATCAAAGACCGCACACACCTCTCGTCGCTAATATAATAGCGCACTACGCGCACAATTCGCTGAAGATCGGTCTCATCCACGTGCAGTAATTACGCTTTCTCGGAGACAGTCTGTCACTGACGAATCCTCGTCGCCGAACGCTTTAGGTGTCGTCTTAAGGTGAATCGAGCTTCTGATGAATATCATCCGGCAGGCGTAGCAATTCGTCGCGTCGATTATTTCCGCAAGCGGCGGAGGTAATCTTTAAAGTAACCGTTGACCTCTTTCACTCGAGACACTTCATTAGCTTATATCGCCCAACGTCGGGGTTACTCACGGTCGAGGAAAAAAAGCAGCAAGAGAGAGAGAGAGAGAACAAAAAGACGACGAGAGAGGGAGGAACAAAGAGACGGATGGTTAAAAAAAAAGAGCCTCGTCTCGAGGAAAAGCGCCGCCAATTCTTCCGCAAGAATTCTCTTCCTTCACGTGGAATCTCGAAGGACGTTCTCTTCGCGTCGCGTCGCGGCCTCTCGTTGGCTTCCGACGACTTCCTCTCTTCCTCCTCGTTTTCCCAACCACGAGCGAGAAGAGCGGAGGACGACGCTTTAATGACCGTCGCGTAATTGAGGTTTTCCAGGTACGGTGACACGGTCGGTCGAACCCGGCGGCGGCTACATCCCGCAACTTTTTCGACGTCCGCTTGTACCCGCTCGTCTGCTTCCCCACCCCGAAAAGGATGAGGAGATCGTTAGGGAGCACTGTAGCACGCGATGATAAAAACCAGCCGGATATCCTCCTTTTTCGTCTTTCTGCTCCCGCATTTCTCGAACCCTCGGCATTTACTTGTCCGGCCGCCTTCACCCCCTGCCTATCTGAGAGTGATGTTTATTGTCCCCCAAGTATTCCTCCAATCCATTTCCACTAACGTTTTTTTTTTTGCGCCACGCGAAATCATAACGATAATGAAAATAAAATTGCTTTTAACGGATGTGTTTCGATTAGCAGCGCGCAGCTGTTTTATATCGATATAAAATGTGTTGCAGCGTAAGAAGATATTGGATACCGCTCTCTTTCCAAAACGCTATTTTGTATCGAAATGCAAAAGGCAATTGAACGAATCAATTTTATATAATAAAACGCTTGAAACGCTTATCTTGTAAAAAAAATGGCAGGACATGTCAGAGTGTATTACGACTGAAAAATACGACGCTTTTCCGATAGGAGGTCGAGCGCGCGTACCGAGAGGCAAAATAATCCGGTATTTACACAATTCCGGATTAAATATAATTTACTAATACCCCTCCGCGCGCGAAATGTGACCGAGCTGCGCGACAAACAGCCTGGAATTACAGGCCCCCGACGTGCACTTGTTTTCAATTCAATATCGATTTTTTGATCAATCCTGAGGCGCCATTGCAATTTTCATCTTATGTAAAAGTATTACCTGCGTAACGCAATTTAGCGCAGTAATTCAATTTCCATACAGCGTGTCAAATGCAATAACGCCGTGCACTTAAAGATTAATGAAAATGGCGAGTATGCAAGATGCACTCCGGGCAACGAGGAGGGTAACACGCGTAGACATTCGCGACGGCGCGGGCGGCGGCTGCCACAGTTAATTCACGGGCCGGTATATTGCCCGGCCGTGATCTATCGAATGGCGGATATCGAACGGGGCGGGGGCGCGGGGCTTCGCGCGTCGAGACGAAACAAATTCTGCCTGAATTCCTAAGCAGATTATCTCCCGCCAGGGAATTTCCTCGGGGCGTCTCGCGACGTCGCCCCGCATTCGGATCACGGAGCGTGGGAGATTTGTCGCGCGCCGCGAGACAAATCGTTTTCTCCGATGGTCGAATCTTTTCTCGCGCGGGAGGAAAGCTAGCCGGAAGCGAGACTCTTCGCAGGCGACGCACGTTCGACCTGCAACAATCGCGTTCGCGCTATAACTTGCCCGTTGCGCAACGTTACTTTCGTCCAGGGTATTAATTTGTACGCTGGGGACAGGGAGGACGTAAGTACGAAATGTAAGACAATTCCCCGTGTGTTCACGCAGTTTCCGGAGTTTTCGCGTAATGTTAGGCGAGTCGATATTATGGCAAGTCAAAATCACTTATTTCGCGCGCTGGAGGAACGATACAATATCGAAAGTATCGTTAAAAAATCACTACGGTGCACCAATTTACATTTTAATTCTAAAACTCGCGATAATGTAAAGTTCAGAGGCTCAAGTAATGGAAGAATTATCTTAAATAGGACAACTGTCGCTTTAAGCACATACATAGTGGCAGTTGATATGCTTATTCTGTAATTTTTTTTTAATATGTAACAGTTTTTTATCATTTTTCGAGTAAAAATTTCAATGTATACAAAATAAAAGCAACCAGTTCGAAAATTGATTATTTAGATATAATGAAAGAAGAAAAATATTAAGTATGAATTTACTGCCAGTCCTGCTAATTAATATCTTGAATACTGCACCCCTTTCTTCTTCGCATTACTGCCATCTAATATTGCTTCCCTACATAGAAAAAAACGAGCATCAAATCAACAATTCATTGTTTCATATATAAACAAAATATAAAATCTTCTTGGAAAAATTTGATAATCTTAATCAGACATAATTTGCTTATGTGAAGAAAAAAATTTTCTCCATGTAAGCAAATTATTTAAGATTAAAAATTTTTCCAAGAAGATTTTATATTCTTGCTTATATATGAAATAATGAATTGTTGATTTGATATTAATTTTTTTTTCTGTGTACTGTCACGCATTTACCTATGTTTATATGATAATTTAGTTTCGCATTAAAATATTTTTAATACATAACGCTCTCTTTTTAATGAAAGAAATAAAAGTATAAGGTATTGAACCAGTCAATGTCCTGAATATTGCTTCCTCCTTCTCAATTACTGCCGCACAGTAATATCTGATATTCTCTCCCTATTTATTGCTGGTGTTCAATAATGCCACGCATTTATTTATATTTATGTGATAGTTTTAGGGTACATAGACAATAGACGGAATAAGGAATAGGAAATAGGGAATAAGAAACAGTTCAATATGTTAAATAAAGAAAGTTTCATATGTTTTCCTTATTCAACATATTGAAGTAGTCCTTATTTTCTGTTCCTTCTTCCTTCTTCCTTCTATTGTACCTGCACCTTTAATTTAATATTAAATTAATTAATTTTTAATACATAACACTCTCAAACATGAATAATTAAGATGCTGGATACAATTGCAAGTTCCTAGTGTTTTTATGATCCCAAATGAAATCCGAATAAAATCATCCTTGCAAATCAATGAGTTCGCAAATATATTAAAGTTGCAAGTTCGCGTATTAGATTGCTTCCAATACTATTTGCCTATACAGCTATTCGATAAATAATTATTATTTCTTTGGGAAGATTGCTGCAGGGAAACTTTATCTCCACCCAAGGGGTGGTTGATAATAGAACCTGTAAGATGCTCGCTCAGTCGAGAAAACGGCATTTCGCTCGCCGTAGGGACGCGCGATGGTAATGTCCCAGTATATCAACCGCAAAGATATCGCGAAAGTATCACGCCGGGTGGAAAAGCGGGTGAAAAACGGAGAGAAATAAACGGGAAGGGGGATGAGGCAAAGGGCAGTCGCGGCAGTCGCGGTTTATGCGAAAAAGTCTCAGATGCCCCGTCGGAAATATGATAGCGCTTTCCACTTTCCTGTCCCCCTTTCGTTTCACGACTCGACTGTGGATATCGACTTCGCATTTAGTGCATCGATACGACTCGTCCCGACGTACCGCCGTCCATATTCCGTGCGCGGAATTTCCGCGCCTCCCACTACGACTACCTCATTTTTATCGTCGGCCGCAAACGTATTCTCCTCTTTCATTTAAGACCTATTCGGGCGGAACGATTCCTTCCGGAGAGAAAAAAAAAATGCATTTGAATTCCTTCGCTTCTCATAGAAATTGTAAAAGTGAATTCTACATGGGGAACAAAATATTAAAAATTATATTACGTTGCATTGTTTAAAAAAATAATTTTTTTAAACAATTTAAATTATTAAAAAATATCATTTTTCTGAAATTACATTTATGAGCTGTCCGAAATCGTTATATCAATTTTAATTTCGTGTTGAGCGATAATTGAAGGAATTTAAGTATGAATAATTTAATTAAACTAATATGATAATGATTATATAAATTTGCTAATGCGTGGAATAGAAAATCGGAGGGAAAGTAGAGTTCGCTTATAGACGCTCTCGTTATCGTGAGATAAAGTCGCGCCTCATTAACCGCTTACCCGATTGTAAATAATAAACACGTTATGACGGCCGTCGAGCGCTAATAACTTGCAAATCGCTTCGCATTATCGTGCAAGTAAACGACACATATCGTCCTGCTTTCAGATGAGCACCCTCGCAATCGCCAGCTGCATAATGAATTATCAATCTCGCGTCATCGTTTTTCCGTGCGCGAGAAGACGCTGCGAATATCAGTTTAATGTCAAAACTATGATTCCGATACAGCTTCTTCGCCATGTGTATCTTATTCAAATTTGCGAGGAAAGTCGATATAAACTGAGCGAGTCAACAAATATTGCTAATTAAAAAATAGAAACCATTTTTCTGAACGCGCACGCACGCGGCGGCGGGCGAAGCCGAGCGCGCAGCGGAAATAAATGTCGCGCTAGAAATATGCGTATTAATGTCGGAGTGGAGCTTAAATCACGATTACATTAAATCTCCATTTATTTGCGGCGCGCGCGCGCGTGGTCGTTATGCGATGCGAATCGCGTAGGAGCGGTAACGGCCGGTGCAGCCGTTCAGATTTTTCAAATGGGAGTGACTTTTCTTTCCAGGGACACCACCGTGAGATAGGTAAAGCGCGAACGACTTCCCTAATCTGCGAAAAAACCTCGGGTCGTGCGTATTGCCACGAGAGAGGGTGAAAATGCGACAGATTTCAGGGCAGTTTTAGCGTCAAATAAAGAAGTCGCACGTTAACATTAAAACCGAAGATTAATTTGTGTTACTCAGGTATATTATAAATCTTTGAAAAAAGAGATAAAGAGAAAAAGTAAATTGATCAATTTAATAAATTGCAACAAGAGTAATGGAAAATTTTCGAAATTGCATCGTTAAAATTAAAATGATTTTTTAAAAACTGCAAAACAGTTATTTCGTCTTTTCATTGCATCGTGTTTAAAAAATTAAGTAGATTTATATTCACTTTCCCATTAATATTAAAAAATTTTCACTTAAAAGATTTCTGAATCCTATTAGTAAAGTTGAAAATATAATGTTGCAGATTAAGTACAAGTATTATTAAATAATAAAAAGAAATATACCATATAGGTTTTCATAACATTAAGACATAACTTGAAATTCCAGGACAAAAATAACACAAAATATGACTCAATTATCGAAATATATAATTAATAATTTTATTAATAAAAGCGAAATTTTTATTGTTACACGAAAAATATTAGATATTTATATATTTATTACTGAATTTTATTATTTTATTACGTAAAAATTATTCTCCTAATTATATTACTTATTCAAAATTTCATTGAATTTAGCCAAATTAACTGGCGGTGTTCTTTGATACAAAGAGCAGTATATGTTCACAAGCAGAAGATAGACATTTTGACAAATTATATAATTAAGAGAGAATAATATTCAGCTGATAAAATTATAAAATAATTTTAACCAAAAGTTTTAAATTTTATAAAGGTTACTCGTATAAATATGATATAATTTTTGCCTGTAACAATATTAATATAAAAATTATGAAACACTCTGTTTTATATAATTTTCTATATTTTACGCATTTTTAAATTCTGGATTAATAACTCACAATCTCCAAAAAGAGAAATTTACTCGATAAATATTTTCGCACATACGCGAAATTATAACAATCACAAACAAGGAATACATAGCGCGTGATTTAATAGCGGATAGAAACACCTGAACACAAACGAGACATTGCAGTCTCGTTTGTACTCGCCGAGCTATATTCGCGATGTTTTCCGCGCAACAACAAAATTACCGGTTAATTAGACTTCGCGCCAGTTTTATGCACGCTCGGGAATACTAATTATGGCATAACCCGTAATTTCCGTCACAGTTTGTCACGCGGGATAGTTGCGGGGCTGTAGAGAGTAGAGAGTAGAGAGTGGCGATGCAGGAACGGCAAACGTATCCGATGTACCGAATTTTCGTGTAATGCGTGAGTTTCCAACCTCGAAACGTCGTCCGCGAACTCCCTGACTCGCGAGGGCAATTTATTCGGATATTCGTCTGATCAACAAGGAGTAACCGTAACAAATATCCGGAGTAAACGGAGTATTACTGAAGTTCCTCCGTTGGACAAACTTTGTTCGGCCCTAGGGATATAGCGGACAAATGAACGGATACCGCGAGCCGATATTACTTACTACGTCATCCGGGATTATCCTTTTATTTGCCGAACATGGCCGGCATGTACGCATTCCATTTTCTCGACGGTATACTCGTAATGTCGTTACGCGCACACACGAGCGGAGTCCGCGATCCGTCGAGTATTTGCTATAGCCCGAAGAGCGTATCGACAGAACAATCGACCGATTGAATCGCGCATAGTCGAATATTAAAAAGCTTCGGCAAATTTATTGTGCGTTTCGCGAAAAGCGGCGCGATGTATATCGTTTAAGGAATACGTAAATCGACCAATTTCCGGTCTTACTGCGATGCAGCAGAAGCCGCGCGTGGGGTAAAAAAATTTTTCATTTCCTCCTTCGCGCTTGTATTTCGTTCCTTTCCTCACTCTCTTTCTCTTCATTCCGTGCGGTCTCTCACATATCGACGTCACACTCGCGAATTTCCGCACGAGTGAGCAGATCGGAACGGGACAGGACGTCGAGCGATATTTCATCTCCCGAAAAGTTCCTTAAGTACCGTACGCTCGAATTTATGCCGCCGTCTAGCGCGAAAACGGGGATCGGGAAAAAAGTACTGGTGAAAAGTTTCTTCCTCGGAAATGGAAGCCTTTCTGCTCGTCGTCTCACGGTGTTTCTAATTAATGAAAAGCAAGTACAGCGCGTTTATCTCGTTAGAACGGACTTTTCCGAAGAATACGTCGTAATTCGCTTGACTATAGCCCTCGATATCCTTCCCTCGTTTTATTTGACAAAAGTAAATGACAATTTTCATGGTTGGGAGTTAAAAACAATTTTTTTTTTTAAAGAAACGCTTTCATCCTTTTCAGAAGTAAAAAATGTAGCAGAGATTATTTAATGTTATTAAAAATATTGAAAAGGTACGTGACAGTTTTAGGAGAAACAGCGCGTTAAATCATGTATGCGATATTATAACGAGATACAAGTTGTACACGTCACGGGTTTGCCATCCGAGATGGACGAAATATACGAAATATACGACAGCCCGGTCGTAATCGTAAAAATGTTTCAAGAAGACGCGAGTCTTTTGTGCCAGTTATTATATGTCGCGGCCGGGCGAGCGCAATAAACGCGAACACAAAGGCCGGAAGAATTCCACTAAACCCCAACTTTGCTCGCGTTACATCTTAAAACGATACGACGACGGTCCCGCGATCCTTGACGCGCCGCTGCACTTTTATTACACATCCTCATCTCGAGACGCGACCGTTCCGTCTGCCTTTCCCTTGCTTTTAGGACCGATCAAGTTGACGACTGCAAACTTTTCATCTCTCGGTCCAATAAAAAGAAAAAACGAAGATATAATCGCGGCTCGTAAAGATATGTAAAAATATGTAGAAAAGGTTGTGACAAGTTCAAAATAACTTTTGTTCACGTACACAGAAAAAAAAATTTAGTATCAAATCAAGAATTCATTATTTTATATATAAGCAAGAATATAAAATTTTCTTGGAAGAATTTATAATTTTAAACCGAGGGGGTAATCACTCAGAAAATAGGTGTACACTGGACTGTGGACTTCAATGGACTTCATCGGAATTTCGTCGGAATTCATTGGAATTCATTACGATTCTGAAAGATTCAGTGGACTTCAAGGAATTCAATGGACTTCAAGGAATTCAACGGATTTCTAATAGATTGTACACCAGAATTCAAGAGTGGTTATCCCCTCGTCTTAAACAGACATAATTTGCTTACATGAAGAAAATTTTTCTCTTCATATAAGCAACTTATGTCTGTTCAAGATTATAATTTCTTCCAAGAAGATTTTATATTCTTGCTTATATATGAAACAATGAATCTTGATTTAATACTAATTTTTTTTCTGTGTAGGATTGTCGTAAGCTATAAAGACTACTGATAATGAGTAAAATATTTTTCGAAATTAATTAAGGAAACACTCTTCAAATTATTAGCTTGGGAAATTGCACGGATTCAAAAACACACAGCAGTATTTATGCGAGCGGCGGGAAACCTGCAATTTTTTCAAAGATCTTCTAAAAGAGTAGCGTTGCATAAGAGAAAATATTTTTACTTCTACGCGAGCGAGATACGGAACAACTGCGTTTTATATATCATAGCGCTTCCCGGCAAAACTGTATCGAGCACTCGTATTTTTGACGCTTTTCCGATACCGATTTCATGAACCCACCTATACGCGTTCTCAGCCTTTCAATCCCTTCGATTCTACTCCACGATCGTTATTCGCAATATTTATTGCAGACAGTTGCGTTTGCGTGTACGATTTTGTAGTCGATAATTTAGTGAGACAAGCAACACCATCGTAATTTCTCGGAACGAGCGAATAGAAAATTTTTTGTTAAATCGCGTCGATTGTACGTTAAAAATCGTAGCCCATAATCTATTTATGTTTCATAAAATAATCAAATTGCGCGGTTCCTCCATTTCCATTAGTATATTGCGTTATTTATCGTAAGAAAATGTGCATAAGAATGTATGTACAAACAAAGAATCATGCTTTGATATACCATTACGCTAATTACTTGCAAAGAAGACGAACAAATTTATCTCACTTTTGACTTGTATCTTAACTTTACTCTAAAGTGCTCGTATTTCACTCTTCATGTTCTCTTCATGAAAGATAATTTATAGAAAATATTATATTATTTAAAAATATTTATATAAATATAATTATTAGATTAATACATTGCATATTAATAGATTGCATTAATAGAAATATATCGGGATTGTGATGAAAAAATATGGTAGACTTTTTCTTTAAGTATAAAATTCTAGATGAACTTCCACGCGATGACATTTGCATATTTCTCTGAATGAAAAGTCTCATTGAAGTTTGGTAACGTAAGAGATTTGATTTTGAAATCGATAGTTTGAAATCGAACGGTGGAGCAATGGATTCGTATCGCGCTCGGGCGCTTTTAACGAACAAATTCTGTGAAACGATCCGATTCACTTCGACGAACCATTCGGGGCCACCTTCTATGAGATGATCTCACGGGATCGAGGACATCCGAGGCGCTTTCCCCGATTCCACCTAACGATTTCGACCTTCTTTGCTCGGTATAAATCGATTTCCGCATTTCCATACCGCGGCAGCCTTTAAGCGTATCTTTCCAGACTTGGCAAGGATATGCTTTTATCAGAGATTCCTTGAGGAACGGCCGACCTCGCTCCAAAGGCAGCTTCCAAAGGAATATGGAAAAGGCACCTCCTCTACGCCACAAAAGACGACGACATCGTGGAGAACTCCCCTCGATGCTAATCAGCCCGTTAACATTACTAACCGATTTACTTCAATGTGGTCCAAGATTAGAACAAGCGAAGTGATTCTGCTACTTATTGGCGTGCTATCGTATTCAAATTTCTGGAGAAATCTTTTTCTATTCTCGTTTTTCTACTTGTTTTATCAAAAAGCTATCATCTAACACTATTTACTATCATAACTCAAAGTCTTTTCACAAAAAATTATTTAACACGTATAATTATTTAAATAGCCCAGCATATCTATTTTTTATGCAATTTGTTAAAGGAAAAATCTACAGGAGAAGAAAAGTGTAAAATGTTGTGCGCTTCTCGTAAATTTTATCGCAGGTTTCGAGATTTTTCAAATAATAAAACCAGATAAATACGTACTACTATATGTAAAATTAATCTGTAATCTTTTAATTGATTATCAAACAATATAGATTAATGTGTGGAACATAAAATATGAAAAGTGGTTTTAAATTAAATATCAATAAAAATTTTTCTTTTGTGAAACGGCTCCATCGTTTCACAAAAGGAACGGTATTAATGATAAAACACGTCGCGAGATTCAATTTGAATTTGTCTTCGTCACATCTCACATATTTATTCCCGTCTCCGTTGTTTCACGGCGCATCGAACTTCCAACTCGCGTGTCCTTGTCGCGACGCACCAATTGTTCGCACTTGCGTGAAACGTATTACTCTCGCCGCTGTCCTTAATTATCCGGTAATTTAGGCGCGACCTCGAGAGTCACCAGAGAGACGGATCACAGGCAGCAATTTGCGTAGAGTAATGGATAATCGTCATCTGGGATTTGCAGCTCTCCATTTTGAATTCTAGACCGCGCCGCAACACTTAACGTCCTCCGTCAAGGAAGACGCCTCTCACGCTGAAAGAGCCGACATAAGTCGCTCGACGATGCTGTACAGTCCTTCGCACCATCGCCCGGAGCATTCGCCATTTCCGGCGTAATTAATGAAATTTGTTTGCAGCCTCGCCGGCGCCTTATCACGCTCGCTGACAATTGCATTCATTTACTTTACAAAAGCGCTCGCGCGCCAAAAAGTCCAAATTGCAACGATCTCCGATTATGCAACAATCTCTTGTAACTTATTGTTGAAATAAAAATATCCCAACAACAACAAAAATTCAGATTCGTAAAGGTTACACGAGACGCCCAGGAAATATAATTATCAGAAAGATTATTAAATAGTTATAATTATCGTACTTAATAAAAATATTAATTGTTATTTATATTATTATTATACCTCTAATTATTATCTCTTTTTTTTCGTATCTTTCATAGCTTTCAAGATACTTAATAACATCTATCCTATGAACATACTTTCTACATGCTGCATTTCGCTTGTAGTCACTTGCGCGGAATTCCCTCACGTAAGAGCAATCGGAAGATGGAGATAAAATATTTAAGGCGAGATACGCGGTAGAGGCAGAAAAACAACGAGAATAAGTCACGATCGACCTGTCCCGCATTTTTATAGCTCGTAAAGTGCGGACGAACGAGAAAATGTTGCCAGATAACCAGCAAGCGTTGTCTTTCGCGCGACATATCACGCCGACACGCGACGAACATTACGACAGGCCAACGGCGAGGTCGTCGACAACTGCTGTGCCGATCGTTACGGCACTTTCGTATGATCGCACGGAAGATAATGCGACACTTTTGCCGATAAACATTGCGCACGCTGGCGCATCACTGATCGCGTTAGAAAACGAATGGCGTAAGCCAATAATACCGAACTCACATTCCTTTTTTAATGTCATTCTTCGTCTCGAGATACAGCCATTAATCATGCATAGTATCGTTAATTATGTAAGATTTCTCTGCTGGCAAAAAAAAGTTTCCTTATAGAAATCAATCGTGATAAATTAGGAGTCTCGATACACGATCAGATCGCTTCCTCGTAAACAGATGTATGTTTCTCTCTTTGATTATATTCCGCTAGAAGCGTGTTTATCATTTCGGAAACGTGATCAAATTGCATTTGCATTGATTAATCCGCGATCTGACAAATTGATAAATTGAAGAGAGAGAAAAAATTGATGAAGAGGAGCACTCCGAGAAAAAAAATAAAAATATTAGCAAGCAATAAATCTGATATTTATTGATCATAAAAAATTTTGATTGTGATGGCGAAATATACTTCCGCGAAATGTATCTCATTTTTCTTATTAACTGCACATTTAATAATTTCTTATACTTGTAAAAGTGATGAAAATTAAATCCAATACAATAAACACAATATGTTAATAAAGATTCGGAAAAAGATGTATTAAGTATTAAATACCTTTTAAAAATTTATTTGTGGGATATAAATCTATTTGAAATTATATATTTACTGTCACTAAAATAAATCTTTATTCGCTGAATAAAAATTTATTTCGCCGTATTTAAATAAAGATTTATCTTAGTGACAGTAAATAATTTCAAATAGATTTATATCCCACAAATAAATTTTTAAAAGGTATTTAATACTTAATATATCTTTTTCCGAATCTTTATTAAACATATTGTGTTTATTGTATTGGATTTAATTTTCATTACTTTTACAAGTATAAGAAATTATTAAATGTTCTTAATATTTTAAACAAAAAAAAATGCGCAGGACACCAATAGCCAAAGGTGTGTATTAAGTGTTAAGTATAAGGACTGTGTGCAAAGTATTGTATACATTCACAGAATTTCGTACAATAAAGTCGATGTGTATTTATGCATGCAATCTGTTTCTAAACATGCGACTACACTGTTGCAGCAGCTGTACGCTGCATCACCTTGGATCGTATTTACTTTCGGTATTGCTCTCATCGTTTCTCTCTGTTACTCGCTAATTCAAAGTTACGATCACCGCGCGAAACTACAGGATAGTCGCGAGGACGAGAGCCGAAAGAATGGACATTATTCCCGCTGAAATACCGGGCTGGACTGCACCGTGGCCATTTTATCGGTGATTTCACCGCTGGACGATCGAATAAGACGTAGCAAGAGTTTATTCTTTTTAAAAATAGCCAAGGACGTTACGCAATTTTTCAATAATTATAATTTAAGAAATTTATTTGAATCAAGATATCAGAGTAGTATTATTATTATGGCAGACTCTCTCTCTCTCTATAACTGCGCTCAATAACATAAAACAATAAAACGATTATGTTTCATTGTTTTTCTCTACATCCAAGGTATAACGTCTCCCTAGTTAAATACTTTTTCCCTTATGAATCTCTTTTACCCGGCTATACTTATCTGAAGATCGGCTTACGCTTAAGACGAAGAAGGATTCGGATTGCCGCAGTGCCGGCGGCGGCAGCGGATTACAAAGCAACATCATCGATGGAGGGACGGAACGAAAAAACGATAATCGATTTTATACGAGCGTAAGTTATTTCGGGGGAGACAGTAAGAGGATCGAGCGCGTATTTGCATAATCCGTCGAAAGGCAGGCATCAGAGACGGAGCTGGAGGGTGGAAGGTCGCGGGCCGATAAGGCAACATTGCCCTCTCTAGCTTCTATAACGCCGAGGGCGCAAGTTCGCGCTCGGATAGGCCTAGATCACTCATGAATTATGCTAATGAGCAGCCCGACGAGTTTACTCCGCTCAATACGTGCGTATACGCGCGCGTGCATGCGTGCTGCGTTGCACGCCACCGTTGCTGCTGCTGCTGCTGCTGCTCCGCGTCTCGGTCCCGCGCGTAAGCAGGCGTGTAACGTTACCGCGAGATTAATGTGCACGTGTCGAGCGGGGGTTTCGGCCGGATATTAATTATCCCCGGTCTAATCAGCCCCGGCAATTACGCACCGGCGCGTGCGAGCTGTGCGTATCCCGCACGCAGTCATGCCGACGCCCCGTAAAGCCCGAGTGCATCTGACGGGTGGTATTCTCGTTACGCGCCTCGACGTTGCGCGGCCGTCNACGGCCGACGAAGTTCATCCAATCCGTTAACAGAGGCGCGCGTACTTTTTTTTTTTGTTTTTCGCCGCGTAAGCTACTATCAATTCTTTTCAAAATGCGTTTTTTCCCACCGTCCGAAATGCACAGACAGGTATGTACGTTCCTCTCCTGTCGGGCTCGTAAAACGTTCGATATTTATCACAACATCAGACTTCAACTTTATTATAATTTTCAATGATGGGTCGAGTCAATTGGATCGCGAGGAAAAACGCTTAGCGATTTTTCATCGAGACTTTTCAGTGTGACGATCCTTTTTGGCACGATGGCCTGCGAGCAATTTTACGGTGCATTAGTGCGAATCGTGACAAATGGAGAAAGCTCGTTCAAAGTGCATCGGGCTCGAATGTTATTTTCATGTCTCACGGAACTAATCAAACGAGTCACATAATTGTGTTGCACGTGTTTTTGTTTTATTGTTTTTTCATTGAGAACCACGAGTTTCGTCATGTTCGCCCGAGTTGGAGACTGAATACGAATCTAAATCAAACGACGACATCAAAGCGCAAGGAAAACTAAATCGAGCCTGAATTCTCACTTTTATTTATTAGTGTCATAAAAAAAACAACGAATTCTCAGCAAGACTTAATTAAAAAGTAAGTCTAATTTTTGTTTTTATTCTATCTTTGTTTTATCTTGTATCATTTGATTTTCTGTCGTTTAATGGTAACAAGCTTCTTGCCTTTTAAATATTAAAGCAAAATCAAAACAGTGTTCAAGTTACATACCATCAAATTAATAGGAAAATTCGTATCGGCAATATCGTCATCGATATCGGCGCACTTGGAGCAGTCGCGTGTACACAACCAAAAGAACGGTGAGCGGAAAAAACCTATCAAGATTTTCAGGGATGTTTCGAGTTATATATGATGGCTACCATAAAAAAGATTCTATGAGTTACCAGGGTATTGTGATGCTTATTTTATACGGAAGACAACCCCCGGCTACAATAGTTATCGCTACAGTCGCTACGATTCGTACGACATTTTACGACGCATATGATACGGCGAGATAAAAACAACCTGCAGAAAGAATATTCATCACGTTTCTGGATAGACGAACGAAAATTTAGAAATCGACTTTATCGCGAATACACTTTCACGTTCAATTTTAGAGTCTGATTAAGAATCAATAACTGATGATTAAAAAATTTAAATCGCAATTTAATGCGTGAAATAAATTTTCAAACATAAATATGAGACGACCTATATCGGTCACGGCGGATCTTAGTGCTGAATAATTTTTACAATCTCCGGCTTATGTGAATTGCGCATTGCATATTTAGAATTCTTCTTCCTCAAAAAACTGTAAAGAATTTTATTGCAAAAAAATAACAGGATATAGGCCGTCTCAAATTTATGTTTGACATTTTCTTCGGTCCGAATGTTAAACTTATTGTAAATAAATTTTCATTTTAAATTAAAAAGCAGACAGTACATGTCGCATTAAAATATTTGACAATGAGTAATTATAGATGTGTCGAATCTCTTTTTTTCTCGCAACCACAAAAGCCTCATGTAAAATGTCAGTGGCAGGCAGCAGCTGTCGCGGATTATTATGTTGATGACCGAAAATTAATCTGTGAAGCACCGACACAAGTAACGCAATAATGGCCGCCGGAAAGAGAGAAAGAGATAGAGCCGTTCTATTAACTATTCCGTTCATTAATCGCGCACAACGCGTGTTAGTGGCACATTGTCGCGTAACCACAAGCACATGACAGCCGGTTATTATGAGTTATTAATAAACCAGTTTGATCTACTAAATCGTGTTTACGACGTGCTACACGCAAATAACAAGCGCATTAGGGCACAAAGAACATTCCCGTTACTAATTACTGGCGCATGTGACACAAGCTGCGTGCGGTTTTGAAACCGAGCTCCAACTGGCCCGAAAAAGAGGAAGGAAAATTCAGAAATGTCTACCAAATCGTTCCTACACACACACACACACACACACACACACACACACACACACACACACACACACACACACACACACACACACACACACACACACACACACACACACACACACACACACACACACACACACACACACACACACACACACACACACACACACACACACACACACACACACACACACACACACACACACACACACACACACACACACACACACACACACACACACACACACACACACACACACACACACACACACACACACACACACACACACACACACACACACACACACACACACACACACACACACACACACACACACACACACACACACACACACACACACACACACACACACACACACACACACACACACACACACACACACACACACACACACACACACACACACACACACACACACACACACACACACACACACACACACACACACACACACACACACACACACACACACACACACACACACACACACACACATTCATAACATTTTATGATTCAACTTGCCCCCTGCAGGATACATAAAAATGACGTCGACTACATTTATGTGATCATAATATGTAGATCGTAAATGCAAAATTCACGAGGAAAGTTCGGGAGCTATTTTATGACTCACGTCAATGACCAAGAGATTAATGGGTGATACCAGAAGCTCATTTTTCTCGTAGTAATGGCGCTCCAGCGTTTAATTTATGTCAGACGAGATAATCGCGCTATCAAAACCCGGGAATTACGTTATCGTCCGAGAATAATCGAGAGTATCGGAGGAGTCTCATTGAGGACCTCGTTAATCCGTTCGACAAACGGAAATTCCTTGTCATGGGGTGAGGCTCGTCAAGTAATAAAGACTCCTTTCAGCGAAATATGAAAAGTTTCCCGATGTTCGAGTATTCTCTTATAGAAGGAGTCCACTTCAAGAAGCTAGGACAGCGGTAAGGACCTACGGTCGTCGGCGAAATTGACGTGCGCACGATATTTCGTTAAATCTAATCAGATATATTCGTCTGCCGTAAGAAGTAGGTCAATCTCCTATCTGCGGGAAACTGTATGTATACATCGTTCAAAAGCTGCCTGTTATGAGACATTGATGATGCTGGCTGATGAAGTGCGTAGTGAATTCAATCGCACAAACAACGTACGCTTTGATTGAGAGATTTGAAAGGTGACTGTAGCAGGGGATATCACTGATTTACACCGACACAAATGCATTAAAGCTATCGGAGAGCTCATCTTCGAGCATATAGAGCATCGCGCAATGCGTATAGAGAATGACAGTAAATGTAGAACAGCATTCGTAATGTCCAGATATATTATACATGTGTTAAGTCCGTATCACGCTAGGCACTCTGGAGATTAGGATTACGAGAATTCGAGATTATAACGAAATCGATTGAAATTAAATTTATCTTTTCAATTCGCCTCATCCCTCAATCTCCAATGCGTAGACTGATCCAGGTTTTACGCACGTCGTTGAATTCTAAAGAAAAAGTGCTCGCTGTAACACTCACATGTGTTTCATCAGAGAGCAGAGGAAATCTTGCGAAAGAGAAGCAGCCATCTAACTGCTGTCATACCGGAAGGATTATCACGTTCTCACGTCGATGCGGCAGCATCGTCGTCGTCTCGAAACGCGATTCGAAAGGGAAACAGAGAACTCGCGCGTACGTACGCGCCCGTAGGAATTATGAGGGGAGTCATGTCAGGATGATTTATCGACTGTGAAACATTCGCGACGGGTAAAGACACATGTCACGTGGCGTAAGGCAGGACTTGTAATATTAGGGTGAAGTTTGCGACCCCTTCGAAGCACATGCCGTGCGTACATTTCGACACGTAACACATAGGCAAACGAGATACATAGCCCAACCGACGTATACGCGATGGAACGGAGGTCGGAAGGGGTTAAGGGGAGGAGAGAGGGTTGTGAGAATATGCACACTGCGAAAGCCATATTACATTTGTACATAGATGATGAATTCTCGCCTACGCGAGCGTACGACGTACACGCTTCCGCGTGCGTGTGTGGTACGGCAGATCGCTATACACGTTACAGCGAATGCATCTGCATGACAATAATTAATGAGCTCCCGGAAAACTAATTTTCATTTCGAATGATTGACGCCGCGTTCGCGCTAGCGCGCACGCCTTTCATCAGAACTTAAGTAAGTGCTCTTTTTCACATTAATAATCTCTTTGTGCTCCTCACACCTGATCATTTCCAATAGTAGATACATATTTATATACTGAGAAAAAAGTCGAAATATTAACAAGCAAATGCCACTTGTGACATTTTCTTCACTGAGAAAAAAGACTGGTTATAATTACTAAATATTGAACACTGAAAAAAAAGTCTGGTTATAACTACCAAATGTATAGTGAAATAGTATCAATTAAATATTTAGTCAATGTAACCAAAAATAATTTTACTTTTCTAAATATTTAGTAACTTATACCAGATTTAATAATACTTATTAAACATTAAAAAAAAAAAAATAATTTTTAGTTATATTGACAAAATATTTAATTGATATTATTTCACTATACATTTGGTAATTATAACCAGACTTTTTTTCAGTGTTCGATATTTATTGGTTGTAAAAGAATTTGATTATGATAAGAAGATATACATTTCTGCGAAATATATTTCATTTTTCTTACTAATTGGTTTATTTCTTAGGAATAAAATTTTATTTAAATTTATATTTAAATACAGCTTTATTTCAATGAAACGAATTTTAAATAACTTTTTCTCAGTGTAAGAACATTCAGTTATTTTTTAATAAAAAAACAACATTGTTAGAGAATATGAAAATAGTACGCAAATTATTTGTATAACCAATTCAGTGTTATAAAAATAATTGAATGTAACGAACAGTCGAGAGAGAAAGTACGATTTACTTCGACATTCAAGACTGAAACAAAATTCGCTGTCGAGAATTCTACTGGATTGCATGATCAAAGGATTACAAAGTAAAGCCAGGCAGTTCAGCGTTTAAAACAGTAAGATGGTGATTCGCTCCAACGACTTTACGAAATTTACGAAACGGAGGATCGAGATCCATTTCGTTTCGCCATTCTGCAGGAGATGCTATTTAAAGCGCCGGTTTTAGTAACGTCTTGAGAATTTTGATTAAGCCGGGAAGAATGAGATACGCTCGCGCCGCGATAAGGAGATAAAGAATTGCTGTTTCCGGCGTGAGAATAATACCGCGCCGGAAATTCGCGACACTCTCACGAGCGCCCTTCTTAAGGAACGTCTACGTGCAGCCGCATAGAAATGCAACTGCATTTCAATTCGGACGACATTACGCGAGTGGAACTTTGTCGGCTCTTCCGAAGTATCGAGCTAAGAGATATATATACGCGTAACTCGCGCGATTCTTAAACGCGTTTCCCTTGGAAATTTACGCCAATTACGATAAAACTCGTAGCATGATTAAGTATTAAGCAGACTTCGGAATTTCAATCACGCGGATTACGACTTATTTTCAACTTCATTCTATCACGATTGGTAATCGATGAGTGGAATCTTAAGTAACGAAGTCGTCAAGCGAGACGCGTTTATTTCTGTTCCAAATTCTTCATTTTATTCTCCTATCCTGTTTCTCCACGAAGAGAAAGGATTACGAAACTAAAATACAGCCATGGCAGCTATGATGTGCCCTTAAAATAGGGATGGTTAATGTCGTTGCTGCCAAAGCTCAATTTATTTGTTATTAAAATGTAACAGTTATAGCAAAAAATATTCGCTACTTGAACCAATTGTATGTGGCAGTATCCCATAAACAATTGCGATTTGAATGTGCGAAGATATTGAGGAATAGCTGCTACTTTCTTAGCTATTGTTGTTGAAGCATTTATAGTTTCATTTTAATTAATAAAGTATGTCACAGTAAATGCACTTTATCTTTAATAATCAACTTTAGCAATGAGAGAAAAATTCGAAGTAGCTACTAATATTTATATGACTGATATTTCTAAGTCATTTTTCCGCATTCGTTATAAAAAATGTCCTATCCTTGCATAAAGGTTAATGAGTACGACAAAGTATAAAAAATACGTGATAATATAACTAAATGCAAAAATTTCATATTCGAATGTCAATGGGCTGTCTTGATTGTCATTTCATTACCATAAAATTGATCAAGATATTTTTTCTTTTAATCACATTTTTCTTTATTAGAGATGGATTAAATTGACATTTTTAAACGGATAAAAGCAAATGCGAAAATAGACATGACCAGATGCAAATAACGATGTCTGATGTATTAATTGAACGAGACGACCGTAAGGATTTATTAATAAAAAATTCTAAAAATTATACAGAATTGTGTCATGTACTAGACATGTCATATACGTTTGCACACGTCATATTTATGCGAAAATCGCGAATTAAGAAATCCTTGCGAAATGGGCATTAACATAATTTACAGATGATCAAAGATGCAAAACACCTGTTTACTTCGTAACAAATACAATACAACTACATTGGACAATATGTTTCAATTTCAATTCAATTCGCGATCAATGACGAAATTAGCAGCGAGAAAATACAAGGGATAGACATTTAAATTCGCGATAACAGCTATATTCCTGTAAATATGTATAGAAGCGTATAATTTCAGGAGAAACTAATCGCAAAATTATACCTACGTCTGAAACGTGCATGCAAATCGAGTTGCGATTTGTATGCTATGAAAATAGATCAACAAACATTTGCAATGAATCGCATCGGAATTACCGATGTAACTCGCTGCCTATTTGTAATTCCTCTTTAATTAACTTGTATTTTATCGCATTGATGTATTTTTGGCATTTGCTGCGAATATAGCGATAAATGATAAATTACACAATTACACAAGATTGTACAATCACGTCAAAGAGATAAATATTTGATGAACAAAAATGTATAGGATAAGCTTACGGAAAAAAAGCTGAAAAAAATAGTTGAAATAGAAAACAAGGCCACCAAACAAAACATATTTATTTAAAGGATGTATCTATAAAAAATACTATTTGAAATAAGTATTTTGTGTAGTAAATATAAAAAAGCAAGTATTATTTAATATTTGTAAATATAATCAAAATGTAAAATAAATATCTTATTTTTCAAGTAATTGTGTATATAAATATTAAATATTATTTGTTTTTTATATTTATTCTACAAAATACTTGTCTGAAATAGCATTTTTTAATACATCCTTTAAATAAATATTTCTATTAAATTTATTTCAATTTTTCCCTGCACTTATAAGCTTATATATCTAGCGACATTCAGCTATTAGCACATCACGAAATTAAAGCAGCGAGATAAGTAAAATGAATGGCGTCTTTAAGCACAAACGACATATTTAAAGATCGAGACGGAATAAAAATGCGAAAATCCCTTTGTTAACAAAAATTCTGTGGAATGGTGATTCGAGGCTCGAGTGATTTCCGACGGAAATGTTAAACGGACTGCGAAGGCACGTAGTTCGCTGGAATTTCGTTATCTGAACTTTGTACGTGGGTCAGCCCGGATAATCTTCGAACGGATTTCATGGATTGCATTGGGTAAAAAGGATCCGCGCCCGATGTTATGCGCACGTGAGTTCCTCTCGATTCGTCAAGTTCGACGGAAGGAAATGCACACACACACACATACACACACACGCACACACATAACAATCGATAGGACGTAGTTTCGTATAGTCGGATTTGCGAACAAGAGCATTTTTTTTTGTATATATAGACTTTAACTAAAGCTTTTTCTGTTTTAAGAATTAAAAGCATACAAAAGCGTAACGGAAAGGATTTTTATATTTCAAATTGCATGATATTTAATATTCAAAAATTCCTATTTTTATCAAAACTAAATTATTCAATAAGAATTCGCATTCTACTTCAAATATTGATTTTTCTAAACTGTTAAAAATTCTACAGGGGAGAAAATCTTAATTCTTAATTATACACTAACATTATATACTAACTAAATTTCTGCGGAATTCCTACTTTTACATAAAAGAGAAATAATTACTTTTCATTTTGTATAGAGAGTGTCTCGGGGATTTTGCGAATGAAAATACTATAGCAAGAAAGTTCTTGAAAAACTACTGCTGGAAATAAATTTACAAACAATTATTTTATTTTATTTTTTAAGAACTTTCTTGTCATAATATTTTGATTCGCGAATTTCGAAATGTCTTATATACCCTTGCCGCTGTATTCTTTTATATTTTTCAGAATTAATTGTGCACAGAATCAAATTTCATTCGTTTTTTCTAAAAAAAGATTTATTTCTAGAAAAAAGAATTACAGATAAAAATTATAAAATAAATAATGGAAGATATTATGTACATTCCACAGGGTTAATTTACTGTATTTTTAGTGGTAGTTGATTCGTACATTCGAAAACTTTATCGTAATTTGCTAATCAACGATTCACGGCTATATCCCGTAACTCCATAATGTTTGCTGACTTACTTCTTTGCGCCTCGTTTTCCATTCGTTCATAGGCCCCATTCGATCATTCGCGTTTGTCACTCGACTCACGCACGGCGAAAATCTCTCGCATGAACGGCGACAGAGTGTGTGCCGGTCTGTTTATCAACAACTGTTGGATTTTTCCCAGCGACCGCGCGCGGACATTCGACGGCGAAACCGACCGCGTAATTGGCGTTACGGTCCGGTCGCGTCGCGGATTCAAAAGAGAGGAAACTCGCGGGGAAATAAAACCGATGTTGCCGTTCCCTTTGCATCGCCGGCAACCGTTGTGAGCAGTACCAGTGGTGCTTTGGGAAAAAAAAAGAAAGATAGAGGAGTGGAGACAGATAGAGAGATAGAGAGAGAAGCGTTATCGTGTAACAAATATTTTATTTTTTTTTCCCTTTTTTCGGCAACGTCGGTAGAACTCAACGGAACGAATAACCGACGAGAATAAAAATTTGACGATCAACCGAACCGAATAGTTTTCCCAGTTTGGCGCGATGCAGAGATAGAGAAGATAATGGCATTTCGCACGCGCCTTCGGCGGGCGTACTTGCACGTGGAGCACAGTCGAGAGAATTCACGGGTAACTTTTGGAATAACTAAGCGTGAGAACATGTGTGTAAACACACGTCCATTAGGATACACTTAATCTAACTGGACGTATAGGAGATTCGAGAGATTTCGGATGTTTGCACACAACGATGAACGATCTATGCAGCGAGTGATGATTTTTCTGAACCGTTACTGCATTGTAAGTAACGATGTGCGAGTTTCAGACGCACATCGTTACTTACAATTCATTGTTATTCATTCATTGTTATTCATTGTTATTCTAGCGTAAAATTACCCAAAAGACAAATTCGCCTTTCCAATGTTCAACGCTCAATGGCCCACTTGCCCAATCTAGCCGGACAAAATTATTTCTACTTAAGTGTATGCAAATATTCTGCAATAATTCTTTTGTTTTATCATTATTTTATTTATGTTATACATAATACACTTTGTTTTTTATCCTCCAGATTATTTTATATAAACATACACTTTTCCCTAAAAAATCCTCAGTTTAAATTTAAAGTTAGCACATATAATGATGTAATCATAAAGCTTAATAACAATGCAAAATATTTGTATGCAGCCAAATAGAAGATTTTTATTCCGCTAGATAGATTACTGATGTGCGTTAAATTCGAAAACAAAGTAATACAAAATTTCGATCATTTCCACATTTTAAGCTTTTGTAAATGTGAAAATGAGAATTAATATGAAATAATAAAGTTAACTTCCGAACTGGAAAATTTCAGGATTTGATTATAAATATTACTAAATAAATATAAATTACACATAAATATATTATCTTAAAGTTTTATATCTCTTGTTTAGAAATTTTTAAAATATAAAAAACCAAAAAGAAACCGCATTATTCAGGTGTTATAAATGATGTAATATAATTGTTAAGATCTTATTTTGTAAGAATATCTTTTATAAAATCCTTAGAAGAATAGTATTTATAAGATAAATAATCATAAAACTAAAAAATAATGCAAAATATTTGCATGCAATCAAGTTGAAATATCTTTGTCCAGTTAGATTTGGCAAATGGCGCACTGTGCGATGTTGTGAACTTGCCCAACTCACGTGGCAGGCGCCCGCTTGTGAACTTTCATCGCGCAATGTCTGTCCGGATGAGAAGGAAGAACGCGAAAAGGAAGAAACTACTGCTAACGTAGTGCTCACAAAAGGCTCACGCGACTCTCACGAGACTCTTCCAGGTTATAAATCACGATTTATCGTGGATCGAAGTTACATCGCGTTAGATTAACTTCTTTCGGGAGTAAACTTCTTTTCGTCATCATCACCGGCCCGGTGCGAACCCCTCGTAAAACGCGAAAAGACGGGGGAAAGTGCCGCGATACGGAAAAATAAGGAGGGATGAAGCAAGGAAGGATGGGAAAGATCGGGGAATTCCCGTAGAGACTTTACACTTCGAGGGTGATCTACAGCCTTCCATTTACCCCACTCTACAAAATACCGTTACACTGAGAGAAAAAATTCCTAAATTTTAATAATTATTTATTCGAATGGTACTAATACAATATTTATTTACGATACATAAATATTTATTCTATAAGAAAAAAATGATACTTAAAATAGTGGTTCTTGTATTAAATAATTTATATTTACATTTAGTAAATATTTCATTGGTACTATTCGAATAAATATTTATTAAAATTTAGTAATTTTTCGTTCAGCTCTTTCTCATTATGTACCGAAAAAATATGCGCAAGAGAAATGGTATTATTGCATCTAATTTATGGAATATCCTCTCTCAAATTTCATGCATCATCTAACGTGAATTCTCTTGTCAAATCAATGTTGCACGAGTTATTCATTGTTTTGTTATTGCAATATAAAAAAAAAATAGAGTCATGTCGGGAAAAATGATACATTCATGTGTAACTGGGTTTGAAATAAAAGAATATTATTTTATTTAAATAACATGAAAAAAAACTTCAGATTCAAAAGCGACCGATTTCGACGTTTTTGCAGTATTTTTGTAACTCGCACGTGTCGTTATTAATGTTACATGTTCGTCGAAAATAAATTTTCCGCAAATGTAATATATTCGCCGGCAACGCGGATAATAATAATGGAAAAAATGTTATGCAAATTTCCTGACGGAATTTCGCGCGTCGGGATTTGGACCGCACCCTTGGGGAAGTTTCCGCGACGGGGTAAGATTCAAAGTCTTCCTAAAATGGTTTACCCGGCGCACGGTTCGAAAGCAACGGGCGGGCAGCGACGACAACGAAATTAAACTGTGGCACGTCGGTACACAAAGGCATGCAGCTTCGAAATAAAGCGCCCGCTGTCGAGATGCCGTGCCGTGAAGACATTCAGCGAGGAACAAAATCTGAACTATCGTGCGTCAAACCCGAAATATTATCCATCACAATATTTTCGCGACGTGGGCTAATATTATAGGTGTGTGAAATTGACACCCCTCTAGTACGAAATCGTAATTCTGTTAAGAATGTTATGGCTACACATTGCGAGCTAAAAGTTATTGAAATTAAAAATTAAAGGCTTTTCTAGGTTTATCCTTTTTTTTTTCTAATTAACAACAAAAAGTTTTGACCGCAAATGCCAGAATTTTGGATCTGAAACTAGCTTCGAAGAAGAAAACAATGGAAAATTTGATTTATAATGATTTTTGCAGTGAAAATCACTCTATTTTGTTGCAATTTTAAATAAATAACTTTTAAGCGAGTAAGTGGATCTGAATGAATTTTTGCACGAATATTTATTACAGTTTTATTTGAATATGTAAAAATTTTTATTTAATTGGTAATGCTACTTCCCGTGAAATTTACAAATAAGTATAATATAATATTAAGTAGTATATAAATATATAAATTATCATTATAATAGTATATAAATATATAAAATTATATTATATTAGTATAGTAATAATAATATTAATATAAATACTACAAAACGCAATTTTACATAGATACTCAAACGTAATACTAGAATATTCTATGAAATTTTTATATTTTTGGTGATGTTTTGAGATATGATCCATATATCTTTACGAGTTCTGAATTATTCACGAAAAAAAAGGAAGAGATCTTGATATAATTTTTACAAATAGTTCTGTCTGTTATAACAAAAGATAAATAAATTTTAACAAATGGGGGTGTTAATTTCACATCCAACATTAGCACCGAATTCATTTTGAATAGTTCATTTGTCTTTTAACGAGCCTTATTTTTCAAAATTCATTTCTCTTAAAAAAACTATGATTTCGTATCATAAGGGTGCCAACTTCGCACACTCAATATTATACCGTTGTGTTTCAATTGCGGTACTTCACTCGCGTTTGCGCCGTGCGATTAATCGCGTTTGCAGTAACGTATATAAAATTGCCGCTTAACAAATCCAATCAAATTTCGCTTCTAACGCACTGACCGTGTCGCGCGTATCGTGGATCGCGTTATTATTTCTCCGTAACGGACAAAAACGCGAAATGGCAGAACTTTTAACGATTAAATGTCAATTTACCGTATGTCGTTCGGTAACGAGTTTAGCTTGCGCGTTAACAGACCGAAAGCTACCATTTCGCGTATTTACTGGGTCGAGGAGTTAATTTCGAATTACGAATTTAAATCGAATGTTGCAACGGAAACATGTTCTGTAATGAGAATATCATCCTTGAAACAAAAAAGAAACGGAAGGAAAAAGAAACGAAATCGAGAACGTAGCGTTGTCAGGCGAAACGAATCCGAAGCGGGAGAGGGAAAAGGACCGGGAATTAAAATACACTGAAAAAAAGCAAGAGCGAGTGGAAGGTTCGCTTTTCTGGCCTTCGACAGGAGCGCAGGTTCCCGAATTTACATTAGCGAGACAGACGTGTCTATCGATTCCCAATCGCGAGCCGTTCCGGGAAAAGAAGAGCCGGAACCGGGCGGACAAGGGGCTGCGGCGGCGGAATAAATCGGTGGTGCGCGACGGCAATCCGGTTAATTGAAATCCAGGTGTTCCCCGCCGTTCGATCTCGCTGCCTGAAATACAGCGGCGGCCTGCACAACGGATCGTACGCGGCTCCCTCCAGCTAATTGAAATTATTAATTACCGAGATTGATGCGTTGATCCATATCCTCCTCCCCTAGATCCTCTCGCGTCCTCTCCCGTGAGTTCGTAAATCCCGTCGGGTTCTCGCTCGAATTTCGCGCGATCGGCAATAAAATACACGGCGCCGCGAAATAATGACGCGTCGGGTGTATCCAAATGGTACAATCGCGCCTGATGTTCTCCCGGAGGATATCGCGAAGCGCAGCGCGCAGCCGAATTATGCGAATTAATTATGGAATTAATCTGGCAATCACTCCAAGCGAGAGCAGGTCAGACAGCGAAAACGTATAACTTCGCACGCAATTATTATCGTTTCTCACGTTTGCAAAACGCTACCGCGTGTTCATTCACGTCAGGAGGGGAAACAGAAACAGCGTTAGCAACCAATTAGTTATAAACGAGCCATAATTAGTTCTATGTCATGGTTTACGATGCACCGACACGTACGGCTATATATCGCCGATGCAGTCATTGTTCCGCAATGTTGTTTGTACGCAATGTTGCCCGACGCGATAATTATCGTATGGTCGAGCCTCAAAGCGGGAACGCACAATTTGAATTTATCCTAATTGTGTCGAAAGAGGTTTTAAATTAATACGGTCGATGGGAGAAGAGAGATTGCGTCGTATCTCTTTGAACACAGCGAGGAAAGCAGGTCACGCGAAATGAAAAATCCCTCGATAGCGAGCCTATCGCGACCTCGTGTCGTCCTCACGTCGCGAGATATCTACCGCGGGGAATCGATCGATTAACGTAATTGAATCGAGTGAGAAAACACGGAAGTCGCCCGAATGCACCCTCGAGCACGTAACTGGCAGTTTCCCCACGATGAGAGAGAGAGAGAGAGAGAGAGCAGCCTCGTCGGCGACACGCGTGTACTTTCATGAATATTGAAACGCCAAATTGTGCTACCGAAATTGCACTGCGGAATAGTATTTCGATGGCAAATAATAAATCGACGTGACGAGATGTTGTCCCTCATTAGTGTAAAGCCAGATGAGATCGTCGGAGGTTTGCGTTTCAGTCGAGAAATTGAAAAATCTGCTGTATGTAGTTTGACGATAAGTGGACGCGCGGATATAGACGAGGATTGTTACCGAAACGGAAAAAAATATTTGTCGAATTTTTTCCCAGTTTTTCCGGTCACTTTTTAGAAAAAAAAATATCCTTGACTAAAGCCTAAAAGAAGCACTGAATACTATAATAATACTAAAACTTCTTATTAATTACAAACAAATAGAAAATGACAAAATAAAATATAACTTTTATCATATTTTTAAAAATATTTTTAATATAAAAAACTTCAATCTTCCATTTTTGAAAGAAGAATATTTATCTTTTTGTCTATTTCTGCATTGTTTAAATTTTAGCAAACAATTTTGAGTTTCTTGATTTTTAAATCTTTTATTTTAATAGAAAAAATTTTATTAAATAATTTTTAAAGTAAACTTAAAAAATTTAGAATTAGTACTACAGTAATAATTTACTCTCTTATCTTAGGTTAATAAATTCCTTGACTCTCTGACTTTCCCCGGTTTTTCCTGACCATTTTTTAATTCTCTGACTTTCCAGGTTTGCCTGACCACTAACAATCCTGTTAACCCTACATTATTCACGTGATTCTTTTTAACGTAATTACTCGCGTGGGGGTGTTTCTGACATCCCAAACATTATATCTCAATCTTCATTGTTTTCTTTAATGACTTACAATTAAACAAAGATAACATTCCATGCATCTTCAGATAAAAGTAAATGCAACAATATTTTTAATTGCGAAATAATTTACGCTAAATACAATAATAAAACAGTTTAGTCGTTAAATGTAATGAATTTACGAAGGCTGGGATGTTCCGAACATCCCACGCGAGTAATGAAGGGTTAACGCGAGTTTCTGCCGCACGGAACCGCGCATGCTTGTTCTACGGAAACACGACTACACTCGCGCGAATGATCAATAACCGTTTTTGAAAACGCGTGTGCCTTTCGAAGCATGGAATATGGTGAACTCGCGTACGAAAAGCGTGCAGCAAGCGTAATCCACTTCCATTTTCCAAAGAGTAGTAATGAAAATGTGTCGCATGAGAGGTCAAATCGGATTTCAATACAAGGTGAATTTTTCGCTGATTGATCGAGTTGTAAATGTTTAATTAAGCGCTCGGTTGTGAAACCGAGCCAGCTTTTTCGAGAGGGAAACAACTTTTCCGCAACAACATATTACGAATTATTCTTTGCAATTTTCAAAAACAGAAAGATTTTACAATACACCGTAATATAATATTTATAAATATGGTTCTATTATTCTGTCTATTAATATTTGTCAAATGTTAAATTTAAACTCTTGACTAATAAATAAAATACTTAAATGTTAGGTATTAAAAACGTTCCTCTTCCAAAGAGGACAGTTCGTTAAGCATGCAAGCGAAACCATTAATGCCCCGCGCGATACCTCCAACTTCCCACAAAACTGTATTTAATTATTCCGTTGGGTTCATTAAATACACTTGAAAAGTGGGTGGCGGTGGAAAAACGGAAACAGCTTTCTCTTCATCATTACACGAGCGTGGCGGCCCAAGAAGGGCCGCATTTTCGCAACTATTTTCCGAAGTTGGCGCCGCGCGATAAATAAAGTTTCTCTCCTTACCGAATACCTCAAGTCGAGAATCGGCTTATTAATACAGCCGGGCTGAATGGAGAATTCCGAGCAAAGTTTACGAAGAAGTATGAGCGGCCCGAGCGCGGCGGGTAAATCCTGTTAGTGCAATATAATGTTAAGTAAATTCTGTTATTTATCGCGAGATAATTGCTAATTGAAGTGCGCCGAGAAAACACACTAAAACGTTCCTTTCGTAAGGATTAATTTTTAGTTGACGCCAGATGCAATGAACGTTTCCAAAGGATTGATCAAAATCAGCTTGCTCGACCATTTGCACGAATTCGTAATTGTTAATTGCAATTTGCCGCTGAATGTCATTCTGCGAATGGCAAATGCAAGGATTAATTTTACATTTGTATAAAAAATCAATTTTCAATTACTTCGAAATATAATCAGTGCCTAATAACGAAGTATGTCGACAATGGAATAAATTTAAAACTGCGAAAATACCAACAATGAGAGGAATTAAAATGAAATTATTAGTACTGAAATATAATCGCGATTATATTTCAGCATTTTCTCCGCTCAGTTGAGTCACAGCGAAAAGCTCTTAAAAAGAGGGGGGAGGGGGGACGGAAGGGAACATGAATATAGTTGAAATTAACTGGCATTTAAAATGGATAAGCGTCGCGACGATTTATTCGTCGAGCTCCGTCGGGCGTGACGGAAAAATTACGCTGCTCGCACAGCTGGACGGTATTTAATGATAAACGGGCAGTTCAACAAATACCGTCGGGAAAAAGACGCGGAGAACCGATCGGGATATTTATCGGTGCGCGGAGCGGGGTGCGCCAAAGGTATAGATTTATTTCGCGACAATCCCACGCGGATTCGCTCGATGAATTCCGCAGTGCGCGGGAACGCTCGCGATGCCGGTCGTCGACAATTAGCAGTGCTTTAATTTTCGGTTCCGTTCCGCGCGTGGTACGCGGACACTGGACGGCGGTCGTGGAAAAGTGCAAATTTCTCGCGACCACATCGGAAAACAGACTAACGGCGGTGTGCCCCCTCTCCCCCGCTTAATGTGTAACGAAGTTTACCCGCGTCGAGAGATTTTGCGGGTTACCCGGGCGGAATATTTACGAGATAGCGAACAGAATTAATTATCCGCGGACAATTTCTAAAGCCTCGGTACGACGGCGGACGTGTTGGCCAAAAAAAAAAGAGAAAGTGAGAGAGAGAGAGAGAAAAGACTGGAAATTGTTCGCTTGGCAATCCGAACGGGTGAAACGCAATTTCGTTTCCGCAAATGCGCAATGAAGTTACGAAGTATTCCGACGGGGGACGTTCGAGCGGTCTGATTTTATTTTCACCGAGATTTCCGCGCGTTTGCACTTCTTTTTAATCGAACAGAACTTCAATTTTCTCATTTTTGCTGTTCGTTCATGGAAACCGTCGAAATGTGTGCTAAAAGGACGCGACAATTATTCCCGTCTAAAATTTCGTTAAAGTTTCGGCCATAACATTTTCAACAGCTGTTACGACAAATGGAACCTGCAAAACGACGAAACGTAACTGTACGGAGCACGTGTCCCATACGCGAAAAATCAACGACGAAACGCAAACTCGCTCGCGTACATCTCGTTTCTCTCTGTGCGCTCCTTATTCCATTAAATACGGCTCGTCGAGTGGAGCGAAAAGTGGGCGGTAAGAAAAACCGAAGTTGTCCCTGCCGCGTGTCACAAGTTGGAAACTGAAGCAACTTCATTCCCGCAAACGCTTTGGTCGAGACCAGGTCTACGGTAAGTGAAGTTCCACCTGGGCTTCTGGCGTGCTACGAATCACGAGAGCTCGGAACGCCTCTAAATTGAGAACGGAGAAGTTCGCGGACAAGATTGTCGAGATGTTTACGCGTATCTAGGAAAATTTATCGTTCCTCGTTACATTCTTTCATGGAAAACGGCTCGTATTGCCATAAAAAATCGCATTGTAAGCTCGTTTAGCGACTCTTCATTCGAGATAAAATATTAAGCATTGACCTACATGATAACTCGCGTATAAAATATTCATATAAATTATACTGCATAAAATATTGAATTTTAATTAAGCCTTTGTGTCACGAATTTTTGTATAAGACCGATTTTTTTCGAAACTATGTGCCCGAGGTTTTTTCAGGTCTCTGATTACGAATCAGGAATCAGAATTTTCAAAATGGCCGATCCAATAGTATAGCGACCCAATAGTTCAAACATTTTTTAAATTTTTATTTCAAATCAATACATGAGACTTTCCTGACCTCAAATTAGTGATCCAAAAAATTCCCAGGATACCGTTCTAAGAAATATTCAAACTAGTTATTTATTTACAATAGAAAATATTGATTTTCCATATTTTTCAAAGATTATTAATTTACAATAACAAAAAACGTAACAGAAAATTCTGACAAAATTCTGAAAAATAGTTGAGGGTGTCTTAAATAAGTGCGTTTTGGTATTAGTAATATAATAGTTTGGTAGAAAATTAATTTTTTTCATTATCTACATGCCACAAAGAGTCAATATGAGATTTGAAAATTTTGCTTTGCAACAATATCATTTGAAGTCGTCATTTGGCGCGTGTAACTATTTAAGTACGTGCGTGTACCCCGATGTAAATTCGCGCTTTACTTAATAAGTCGTAAATTACGTTCCTTGCGGATCTAACCTACTCCAGAGGAACCGGGCGCACATGCACCCGATGCTAATTATCGACTGCCTAATTGACATCTCGTACGATAAATTGGACGGCCGGAGTCAACCTGAATCGAAATTCGATAACGCTCTTCCCGATGACCGACATATAATTTCATTTCGGTCGGCGATCCCTCGATCATCGCGAATTATTCCGATATCCCGGCTGTCATTAATCTCGTTCGTTATCATGATGAACAGTTGCGAATAGTTCCGTCTACGCTGATCGTCAAATGATGACTTAATTGACGCCTTGTTACGCGGACATTAATACGTCGATAGACCGATGAGATTTTTCACACTCATTTTTACGATAACGAATTTTAATTATGAATGCCGATGTGTTCGGAAAGTGACTCAATTTTAAAGCATATCACCCGTAACTCGCATGTCTTCGTCGCTTTATTACAACAATTTGCATACATCGATATTCCGATATAGATTGCATAACGTTTGCTACTCGAAACTTCGACATTTTTGTACGCATTTACGCCATTTACGCTGTTCTATCAATTCGATGAAATTGATCACGAAATTAAAGATGCCATTCCCGAACAATATCAACAGCTCATGTCAGTTTACAGATTGAATGTTCACGGCATAATGATTGACGCGTATCATTTTCCTCGCCGACATCATGACGATCTAGATATTAATTATCGGTTTGCAAGCTATCCTTGCGTGATAATGACTAGTTGCGCAAGCTGCCGCGTGCAGAGTACAGACGCACTTGAGATGCATCGTTCGTTAAGCAATTATCACGGACGTTAGACCGACCGGATAACAGCGAACCAGATGTCAAGTTCAGGCTAATCGTTCAATTAATGTGTCTTGAGCATGGTCACGGTCTCACGCTCGGCTACACTCGGCTTGCATTACGTTTTTTCCACGCGACTGACATCGATGAGATTGCATATGTCGATTCGAACGTGGAGGTAATCCGAGACTCTCTCGTATCGTCCGTGTAATATCGCGTAATATCACATAGTCTGTATACAACAGCTCTTCGTTGATAACATTTTCACGTCCTCGGTATACATCGTAAAGCTTTCATCGAAGACTCCAAAGATCCAAAAGAGCGCGAAATTAGATTGAAGTTCGAAGAAGCTTATTTTTCCACACAGTAACGAGCTTTCTTTAAAACCGCAATTGTTGTTTCCGATTCTTTTGTTTTCTACCCCCTTTGTCGTACAAATTGAATTGTACAACTCCGTAGGAGATTTCGCGAGCTTATCGACAATCAATTTGCAACACGCACAGAAAAAGGGCTGACATATCTAAACTGCCCTGTTTCTCTAGCTACTTTGTACCATCTTGTATTAAATTAAATAAACTGATTTATAAAATTGATCGTTCCATTACGTTCCACTATACGAAAAAAGCATCGGTCATCAAACTAAAACTATAATATATTCTGTTTAATAATCATTGTTTCATATATAATCAAGAAATTATATTACCTTAAATTTTAACAAAAATTTTATATATTTTTATTTTGATATTATAATAATCATCTAAAGAGCACAATATGATATATTATTTTGATAATAATAGTATTATGATCTAAAGATATTGTTATCTTCTATTCGATATTTTTCATTCTTAAAATTATTATTAAATAATGAGAATATATTTTTCTTGAAACTATACAAAATATCTTCATGTAAAAATTATGTTTGTTTAAAACTATATAATCTCATTTTTTAATATTCAATATTTAACATTTCGAAAATAAAGATATTCTCAAAATAAGAATGTTCTTTTCCTTCTGTGTATATAGGATACATTTCTTCTTGCTTAATTCATTTAAATCCATTACAAAAATAAAAAACCAAAATATTAATTAATTAAAAAAAACGAAAAGCCAATTTAAGTAGGTTTGTTTTATTTTTAAACTGCTTTATATTTATATGAATTTCACAACAATGTGCCAATTGTCCGACGAGTAGACGAGACGAGAAGAATGGAAGGGCGCAAAAATCCCGTGAAGAAAGAGACACGAGATATCATTTATTCCGACTCGTACTGTAGTGTTGTTCGCGAACGTCTGAGCTGGTTCGGGCCATTATGCTTAGTTGCGGCGCGACGCAATTGCTCCGCGCTCGTAAATAATCCCGATGAGATGGCACGCTCATAACAATGTGAGAGATGCTGTAATCCAAGCAACCCCGTAAAGCGAGCACGGGGCGACGAACGGCAATCACCTCCTTCTCGCGTCTATCGTCGCGCAATTCTTATTATCGTCGACGCGACGGCAAGCTTCGTCGCGCGAAACTTCGGGAAACGGGAAAGTAATCGCCCCTATAGCGGCATCTTAAGCCCCGAGTATCGCACCTCAAGGATCCGCCGCCGCGGAAAGTAGTTTCCCCTCTCCGTTTCCCCGAGTACGATTCTTCTACCCTCGAGTAATCCTGTTAACCTCCTCCCGTCCGGGATCTCTCGGTCGGACGTGCGAAAAAAAAAAAAAAGAAAGAAATACAACCCGACCCGTAACGACTTGTTCGATAAGTTTCATCGAACGCTTCTCCGCCTCGTTATTTTGCTTTCCTCCCGCGATCCTTAATTACCGGTATCCACTTCCGCAATTCGCGCGGCGTACGCGACGCGAGGCATTAAAAATGAGATTTTTAATACCGCGGTATTTATTAAACTCAGTATCTCATTATTTGCATATCTGTGTATTTGTATAAATATTCATAAAGAGGTTGAGAACGCGCTACGTGTAACGCGCTACCGAGACGAAGATACATACATTCCGTTGTGCTTAAAAATAAAAATGACATTTGCATATCCGTTTTGTGCAAGATATATCCATAAAGATATAGCTTTTTACATGAATAAGAAAAAAAAGAAGGTAGATCTCGCCAGAGTGCGGATCGCTCTCCTTTTAACCGCTTTAAACCGAGATACGAGTACTTTTTATTATACGTATTTGCCATGCACATTCGCGAAGATATGATCCCCGTGGACCCTTTCAATGTTCACGTAAATGAAACGACGTTGTAGCGGAAATTATGAAAATAGAGTGGCACACATCCAGCCTTCTGGCCGTGTACAACGAGACGTTAAGTACGTACGTGGCCGGCTTTCATCCTGTCGCATTCAGCGCGTTATCAAAGACGTCATATACGTTTACGTACAAAAGGCAGCCGCCTTAAACGCGCGCCTCGTCGCGTATCGCGCTGAGAAATGTTACACCCGTGCCCGGGGAAATTGAACGTGTCGCGAGGGTTATAAGCAGCTACGTTCGAGCCCGCAAATGCCCTTTCTTCAGCGCCAAATTGAACGTTTCGTAGGACGGGTCCGTCCCGTGCTCTCGCCCGAGAGAGCCCCGCGCGTTTTTCTCCCGTTTATCTTTGACGTCGCGTAAAAGTTAAGTCTCATACATACAAATCGGGTCCCACCAGCTCGGCAAGCGCACACCAAAAGCGACGCTCTCTCGCACACACGTCTGTAATCTGATATTTCGCCGCCTCGCGCGCGCCGCCCTGTCAACTTAACATTTTTACGTAATTCATCCACTTAGCACACCGCATCGCACCCTTATCCGTCCCCCTGCGACTTGTTGACGAATTTACGAATTTACCCTACAGTTACTTTCGAGGGTAAAATATTCCATCCGGCTAAAAAAAATGCAAACCATCGTTATTTTACTGCTGCGACAAAGGATTGCGAGGAAAAATTTTGGGCCACAGAAAATAAATTTTGAAATTTCCTGACTTTTCCAGACGATTATACAGAATTTCCCAGGTGTAATCTTAATTTATCTTTATGAATTTTTTATGGAAAAGCGGAAAGAGAAGTCGTATTTATTCCATTGTAAAGATTATACTTTTCTTTATTCAATATTTGTAAATTTTATTAAAAAATAATATAAAATTGAATCGCTACTCTTTATTACTTTTACATTTGAATTGATTTGAATTTCTCTAATCTTATAATTGAAATACTGTTAAAATTGTGCGTCTCCTTCGTTTAAAGTACTTATATTTCCATATTTCTATTGTGAGCACTATAATATACAATATATTAATTATTATCTAAAAAAAACATAAAAATTAAGTCTGAATAGCTAATACCAATGAGTGTCTCGAGTTAGCAAAATTAAATTTTTGAGCGATAAATAATGGACGAAGGTTTAACAAGTGTTTCATGAGAATTTCGAGCACACGTGCCTGCGCAAATGCAGAAATATGTCGGATGGATTACGATAGCTTACACGTAATTAGGAGTAGCTTAAAGCGATTTCGCCACAAATTTATATGCACACGTACATTTATATACACCGACATCAGTAATAAAGCTCTCATATATGTCGCGAGACATATCGATGAATTGTCATTAAATACGCAATTATCAGAACTGGCAACAATAAAAGTGGCGATCGCGGACGGTTGATGCGATCGACAATGACCACCAATTTCGTCACAATGTGCCCGAAATCACGCATGATTACGATGATTTGATGTCACTTATGCGGCGGTTGCATTGATTAACGCTATATGCGCTCGCATTACTCGGCGTGCGTAATTAATGTCATCAAAATCCGCAATCGAAAGTCGATTGAAACAACAGATGACATCTATAATGGGGAGCGTATTTTAACAAACTCAAGGTTAGTTATTTATAGACTACGATTTATGTTAGTTATGGATTCGTTTTACATACGCTAATATTGCCGAGTGTCAGAATTATATTAGAAATTAAATTGGATATTTGTATCTGTCACACATAAAATACAAAAAAAAAAACCTTTGACATTTCGATTGTAATTCTCCAAACATGGAACTGTTCGATAAAATATATTCCGACATTTTGATGCAAATTTCTTCCACTGCTGCAAATAAACTTAGTCTTAAATCAATGCCTGTAAATAGGATCTTCTGGATAAACCCAAAAGCACATATCCGACTCAATACACGCGTAATGGTGAGACTGTAATTGAACGCCGACCGGATGAAAATCGAGAACACAAGATAACGACAATCCGATATAAACAAGGGAATGGAATATTCTTTTAATGGAAAAGAGAAAAAACGCGTGTGTACTTAAACGGAGTTCCAATAAGCTACGTGTTATAATAAATTGTACAAAAACAGAATGCATATTTGCTCTTCCATCAGAAATTTCACCGTGTGATCATTATTGTAGGTTTTTTTTCTGGAACAATAGAGGGCGAAAGAATTCATTTAATAAAAATTCTTTTCCACGCCAACGCAGATTCACTATATAAAAACGGGGAGTATATAATGCCGTGGAATTACATCATAAAATATTTTAGATCGAAACTAAAGAATTTTTCGGTTCGGGCTGTCAACTAGCATTATTCGGAGATTGGCTTAACCGAATGGTCTAACGAAAAAAGCTTTCGCAAAGCTCGTGTTTACTTGACCTAAATAATCGGCCGACAATAGGGATCGATCCCCATGCTGCATCGCTTTTATCGGTCACATATTTTCAACGTGATCGCCGCGGGTCTTCTCTAACTGGAATAATCTCTTTTGAGAGGCTTAAGCCAATTTCTTTAACACAGTCGCATTCAGTCCACAGATAGCGCCCCATTTCCGAAGAGATTTTTGTTCATTTCTAAAATAGGGGGAGATTGGCTTCAACTTTTCTTGTAGCGAGCTCTTTCTTGAAAATCGCAATAACTTCTGCACGCCATATTCCCAAGCAAGATACGGTATTATCCACGATTGCCCGCTCTGAGCGGAGATATAAAAGCTTTCAAGTGGTTGCTTGTAACCTGATACCCGGCTGAAAAATCAGCCGGGCATCAGTGGCAGTCAGAGTTCCGACTTGACTGAAACGAATTGTCTGTCCATCACCCGTCAGGAAAATGGAGCGCTCGGCGAATGCAGAGGCGAGCTCGGGGCATCCGGCACGGCGACACGGGAAAAACGGGTTACGATCGAACAATCGTCGGGCAATGAGATGTCAGGGAAACCCCGCGCAGAGCGCGACGCGGTAACCGAAAGTAACGCGCTTCTCATCTCGCGATCGATACTCGACGGTGTCATCCGCGACGCGCGCTCTCTTTCGGTCGCGTGCCATTCTTGCGAAAGATCGAAAAAAACGCGACTGAAATGCATGGGGTCGAGGGAATCACGATCGCGGAAAGGGTTGTCAGTAGGAGAAAAGAGGGGGAGGGGGGGGCGAAAATAGCGCGCAAATGGAAAATTGTGATCGGACGATTCGACGACGCGACGCGGTGCACTCGAAACTACGAGGGTGCTCGCTCGTTCGTTTTAATGAAAGCAGTCGAATGGAAATTGCGATTGCGTTCCACTTCGGTAATTGCAATTATTGCGCTGGACGTTAATTAGCTCGGTACGATTTTAATAACATTTTTAATTAACCGCAGCCGTGCGACGGAGCACGGGGTTGTCGTGTATCCGCGACACACTTAGGCTTCGAGCGATAAAAATTGCTCTGTATTAAATGCACAGGGTGACTTCAGTATATATGCCGCATCTAACGAAAATTTAATTTCTCAAGAAATATTTACCATGTTTAAGGAAAATTAATTACCAATAAAAACTTTATACTATCTACCACTCTAAAAAATATTTATTTTCTTATATTTGTGGAAAATATTTAAAAAAAACTCTTGCATTTTGGCCGTATATCAAAAGGGGTTGGATTTATGGTCACTCATGAGTAGGACAATCAAATTGAACAAAGAATATAAGAGCTAAGCACTTGTATTTTCATGTACTCTTTTACTATCTCTCTACACTTATGTATCACGAAATAATCATTAAACCTTTTACACTTCCAGAGAGAGAAATTATTTTATGTAGATTTTAATACTTCGCTCCACATCGTGCCACTCATAATATTGACAAATTGATTCAACTCACGATGTTAATATTAAAAGAGTATAATAAAAAACTAAAATTACAAAAACATTAATATAATATATAATATTAATATAACATAAAGGCATATACCAGAGTGGTTGCAAGCAAGTTATCTCCACTCTTTCTATTTTTCCTGAAAATAGAAAGAGTGGAGAAATCCCCCGCGTGGCGTAAATGCCAGAGATATCCTGTGTCGTGAGCTAATATCCAAGGAATTGTGCAAAGATTTTTTTCTTGAGATCTTAAACCTCTAATCATCGCGACACATTTTCTGCATCTTTAATCTTTCTTATACCATTCATACGAAATAGAATCAAATTTATTGCAAATTTACTAGAAGTTTAATAAAAAGACTTATGCAATTTCAATCATCCACAAATTTCAAATTATCATTTAATTATTCACCAGTTCAAAGCAATTTCTATACAACAACAAACAAGAGAGAACGTGTGTGCTTTGCAATAATAATGCTGGATTTATACACGTCTAGCAACATCGACGAATTAATCTCTCACGAGCAAAATTCCGTGATTCGCCGGTCGCAGTAGCGGAGCGACCGGTATTAACGTACGTGACTAATGAGTTTATTTAACTGCGCGGCAACAATCGCGCGGGTGTATAATTCACGGGATACATCGAGTTTGAAGAGCGATCGCAATCACACGACACGCCCTGTGCTGCATGCGTCCGTTTGTTTCCTCGCGTCGTAATCGCGAGCAGGTAATTTCCTGCCGCCACCGTCGCACGTCCTTCGCATTTCGTAAGACGTATGTGTGCCGCGGATATATAGCTCCGAATGTGTAACACAAACGGGAAGTTTCATGAAATTTATCGAATTAATTTCAGAGCGCGGGAGTTAGATGTGATACGAGGATATCGTGCTGCCGCGATTCTGTTAATGACAGTTTTTTCTTTTATTAATAGTGAACGCATTGTAAAATGTACGAATGTACATTTACAATGTATGTATGTGTGTGTAAATGAGAAATTAACAGAAAGATACTGTTTTCCATTTAAATTATTTTATATACTAATGAAAATTTCTTAATTTATTCGATCCAGGAATATAGTCACAATTTTTAACGATAAAACTACCGATTAATATACAGAATGTTCCGAAAATCGCGAATCAAAATACTGCAGCAAAAATTACTCGAAAAATAAAATAAAATAAAATATTTATAAATTTTTATTTCAAATATATATATATGTCTAAACGTTGTTTGCAATCAGCCAGTTTTAAACCCTGTATTCATTTTTAAGTAATAAATATACAGATATTTAAAAAAGGAGAAAAATAAATTAATTTAATATTATTTGCATACTGCAATAAAAATCACTTAAAAAAAAAATCTTGGAAAATTTATTTATTTTTTAATTTGATAAGAATTAATTACAAATCAGTCATTTTGGCTGCTTTGGTAGTTCTAGTGTCAAACGATAGATAGGGCGAATTGCCATTCTTGCCACAGTGTACTGAAAAAAAGACTGGTTATAACTACCAAATGTATAGTGAAATAGTATCAATTAAATATTTGGTGAATGTAACCAAAAATAATTTTACTTTTCTAAATATTTAAGTAACTTATACGAGATTTGATAATACTTACTAAACATTTAGTAGAATAAAATTATTTTTGGTTACATTGACAAAATATTTAATTGATACTATTTCACTATACATTTGGTAGTTATAACCAGACTTTTTTTCCAGTGTGTGTAAACATCTCAATTCATTCCTACGTTCCTCCGAGGCACGGGATGTGATCAACGCATCGACCTTATCGCGACAGCGAACTTATCTCACGGAACCCTTCGGTCTCAGTCTGCAAATTCATTATATATTTGCGATTAAACTGTAACTTTCGCAATTTCAGGAGCACCGATGCGCCGCGCCACGAGAATGTCCTGCGGCACGGTAAGTAAATCGGAAATGCAGAAACACGCCGGATGGGAAATTTTGTTTCCTTCTTATCCGCGAACGTCCATTCCGCGTAATGCTCTCCCGTGGGAAAGGCGGAGCCGGAGGAAGAGGATACAGGAGGAAAAAGGCAAAGAAGGAGGGAAAGGGGAGAGGGAACAATTGTAACCTACTTCCATTCCTTTTGTCGTGCCGATGCAGCGTGCGCTTTCTCGTACGAGAGGCGTTTTCCACTTGTCGTTCCGCCGCGCCGGTCGATCACATACGCCCGCTCGGACCGCATGGGACTCTGCTGCTTGACTTGCCCGTCCCGATTCAATTAATGATAAGTTATCCGAGATAGTAATCCGATGGAGAATCGAGTTCCCTTCTACTGTGCGTACACAGCGGAGACCTCGCGAGAAAAAGAGCCGACGTCGAAACGCGCGATACGAAGCGACGATGTGCGATGCGCATAGATGCATACCGAGCGGGTTGTTCTCGAGCGCTTGCTTATCCGACCGGACGAAAATAGAACACGATCGAAGCAGCAGCCACTTTCCATTATGTCGTGGAATTTTCATTCTTTCGCATCCCACGACGCGTTTATACGGACGCGCTTACCCACGATCGCGTAACAAGCTTTTTCGGAGCATCTCGGGGGCCCCTGTCTTCGACTTAGCGTCTGAAGTAGCGAGATAAGCGCGAAACAAGCATCAGACTTTCTGCGTAAGAGAGCGCTTGTCGTATATTTCTATCAGAAAAGAAAACAGAGCGAAATAACATTTTCTTCTTCGCAAAGATCTGACGGAGCTTCTCTCGACCGAACACCGAGAGAGAGGAAAAAAAAAAGAGTGTTGCATTAACGTACTATCATACTATTCGTCCGTCGTAGCACGCCGTATGTGGACGTACCGATAACAGGCGAGTCGTCTCTGGAAAAGGGACTTTTCCTATCGGCTACTCTTTAATACTTCAAAGGTTAAAACAATAGGGGCAAAGCTTGCAAATGAGTTGAAAATTGTCGGAAATTTCAAGAAACTCGTGACGCCATCGAGATGTAAAACCGAGATCTCCGAGTAAGAAAAATAACATTAGCATACTCTCGTAGAGTATCAAGTAATTGAAATCAACGTCGTTGTTGGGATGATTTGATTAAAATGCATGGAATTTTAGAAATCTGTCCAATTTCATTGCAGCGATATATCTTTAAATGCATAACGCCTGCCTTCGATAAACTAAAATTGAAAAAGGTCGAACGTTTAAAATATATTTTAAACGTTCGACCTTTTTACTATACTATAGTATAGTATCGATTGTGATTTCTAATGTCTATATGTATGCGCAGCATTTGAATATTGCTGTGCAGTCAAACCGGTGCGACGGTAACGGAAGAGGGAAAAAGAAGTGAGTTAAGACAGGACGTGTTGAATCGAATAGATTCAGTTCATGTTTCTCGACGAAGGGAAAAAGAGCTTTGCTTCCGTTCATCCTTCGTTCTTGTCTTCGCGATATAACAACGTTCTAGATATGTCTCAGACTATATATTTTATATAAAACGACCTTATTGAAACGAATGGTTAAGTTCTTGCCGGTTCGCCGTCTCGTCGACCTATCACATATTATAAAAACGCGACGCTTATTCAAAGTGTCAATCTCATAGGTAATAATTGAGCGTCTAAGAGGGCGAATGTAATATTGTCTGTTAAGCGACGTTTTGCCAATAATGCAAAGCCTAACTTCGTCCAAGGAGCAATGATACATCGTCGACGCGATAAGCCGTAATGGTTTATAGCAGATGAAATGACACCTTGCCAATATTCCTGATAGTGATGTAATAATGGCGAAATATTGCCTATCTTATTATCTCGGAGACAAGTGTCACTTACCGAGAACAGTCACTTGGGTTTTTTATACCCAGGCGTCGAAAAAATAAAGCTCACATTACAATTTTTTTAATGATTCAAAATCCATACTTGTATCTTCCATTCGAAGATTTCGAGATCCAATTTATACAAAAATGGAATAATCAATAATATATAATATGTTAATTAATAAAGACTTTTGGAATAAAAATCACTAGACGATTTACGCACAAAAGTGACTATTCTCGGGTTAAAGCTTTCTAAACTGTATCAATTACTTATTGTAACGAATTTAGGTTAAACATTATCTGAACAAACATTCAACTTATTCTAACAAATAAAGATAAATATCTTTCGCATTATACGTATGTATGACAATAATTGAAAAAGTTTTACGACGGAAAGTCGAAAGAATCAGTACTCCTTGAAGAAATAATTTGAAAGTACCACTGCAACGAACACTTGCAACTGTAATATGATGAGGACAACGTAAATGGCGGAGAGCGTACAATTTTTGAAAGAGAAAGTAAGATCCTCTCCTCGGGGAGCGGCGAGACCATTAGAACGGTCGTTCTCAATGTCACTTCGATATTAGGAGGAGAGAGAAAGAGAGAGAGGTGTACCGCAAAGAGTCCAAGCTATTTCCATTTTCTTTGTCGCGCGGAGAGAGCCAACGGTGCGCTTCTCTCGTTCAAGGGCCATTTTCCGACTATCCCCGTCCGACGATTGCTCGCATGTGGGGAATGTGGAAACTCTCTCCTTTTACGTCGTCGTATTGCGGATACATGCTCGCATAAAGCTTACGACTAGTGCTGATTTCGTGGTCGTTCTACGGCGCGCGAGCAGGGGGGGAAAAGTTTCGGTTTGAAATTGCGCCGGTACGAGTTGGTCGTTCCCCTGCAGCGGATCCATCGGCCTGAAAGTTTCAGGAACGATGCGAACGGCAGGAAGAGAATATTTCGCGAACAAAGTGCAACGTACGGTTGG
>QKQZ01017502.1:0-22126 GCA_003595255.1 Solenopsis fugax | reverse complement strand
TTAAATTAATAATTATTGTATTTCTTTCTTATTATATATTGTTATATAACAAAAATATAGTAACAAAAAATATATTATATGTTAATAAATATGTTATAAAAAGTTAAATTATATATAACAACCGTTTTCGAAAATTGGTTAATGCAACCTAGGATTTATATACTTGCAAAATAATAGAGGTGGCAATAAATGAATGGTAATATTAGGTACACCGACGATAAATAGGGAGGCAATACTAGGTACATGGTAGGTACAGTAATCGGGGGACAGTATTCAGGACACTGGCGGTAATAGGTTCAATAGAATATTTTTCATTTCTCTCACTATATTTAAATAATCAATTAATTTTCCAACTTGTTGCTATTATTTTGTACATGTTAAAATTATTACTTGAATAGCAATAAAAATAAATGTTTATTATATACTTAAAATACTACAAAATAAGCATGTTAATTACCACTATGTGCGTAAAGCGGCAGTAATTCAGACAGTTACCCTACATTTTTTTTAAATAGATATAAAACGTACGAAACGTTAAAAACGCCTTCAAGGAGCACACTAGCAGCTCTATGCACTATTACGTTATTCTATCTTTGTTGTTCGTTAAAACACGTAAAACAGAGATAGAATGACGCAATAGCACTAATAGCGCCTTATATGTAGAAAATAGAATAATGTTTAAAATAATATTGTAAATATATATTTTTTATACATTCTCATTGAAATCTCATTGAGATAGATGTATCGTTAATAAATATTTAAATTAAAGATTGTGACAAGTACAATCAAAAAATATATTTTCATTATTTTCAGGCTCTGTTCATAATTTGTGGATTACTCACTGCTTGTTACTGCTGTTGCTGTTGTTGCTGCTGTTGTTGGTTCTGTTGTGGTAAATGCAAACCAGCTCCTCCCGAGGATACCGGTGCATACCATAATTTACAGGTAAAAACGATTCTCATATATTTTGTGTGACAGGTTTTGTACAAATATTAAAACTATACGGATAGAAGAAAGTCAAATATACATGACGATAAATGATATGGATAAACAGTAAGAAATAAAGGTAACAAATATGCAAAAGAAGGCATACAGACGTACGAAAGATTTTATTTATAAATTATCATACCAAGCCGACTGAGGTACTCTTTATATTTTCTTATTTTCATTATCTTTCTGAAAATTCATCATCGTCAATTTTTAATAATTCTTGTAATTTTAGAAATAGCACTATGCAAAAAGAAATATGTTCTTTACCAATCGAAATATATTTTAAATCCCAAGAATATTGTTTTCTATACGATTTCTAAAAATGATATAATTATCAAGTTTAGTATAATTATGTGCAAACTAAAAGGAATTATGGTTTATATTTCCATCTTATTTACAATTTGGTATCACTTCCTTTTACGTATCTTTAACACTTCTATTTTGTTTGGTTGCATTGCAAAGTAGTACAAGAAGTTAGGCAAAGATACGATGACACCTATACTATTTATATTACATCCACTCTTGAATTTATTTTGAAATTTAATTTGTCCTCGTGCGATGCACGTAATTTTGTATTCGATTGATTCGTTGCTCATTTATACGTAATCTATGTTGCACGAAAAAGGAAACGTTTCTGTATTAATTGTTTCTATATCGATTTACATGAAAAGGACAAAACTCTTCTATAGATTTAGCAATTTTTATGTGATCCATAATCACCGTTATAACTTTTTAAACATTCCGTATTAATGTTAATAGATTGTTCCGTTCGATGCTGATGTTTCAAATATTCATTCTTCTCTTCTGTCGCCTCTATGAATTCTTTGGCGTACATATAAATTTTCCTTCCGTAGACATAAATTTTTAAGTTCAATTGAACTGGTTTCTTTCTCAATATTAATATCTTCTGAAAAATAATAAAAAGAGTTTGAATATAATTAAAGGAATAAGCATTGATAATTTTTTCTTGTTTCAAAATATTCTATTGACAGTCACTTTAAGGCAAAAATTATCAACATGTCGCCAATGAAATCACAGTTGTAGTATTTGTAATCTTATCTTTAGTCGACAGAAGATACTGTCTCTTTACTGAATTATTCTAAATTGGGCCTGTCCAAGTTTTCGCTTGCAAAACGTTTCCCTGTCTTGCCGAATGAAATAGAGAAGAAATGAAGAAAAGACAACGGAATGTAACAATTAATATTATCAATGAATTGTCATATGGGCGCGTTGTACATATTTAATAGAGTTAGCTATATCGTCAGAAAAATTTGTAATAGCACGAACAATCGCAAATGGGGGATTTTTCAAGAGATTCTTTCGCTTGATAAACTTGGACAGGCTTGTTATAAATTTCTTATTATATAACATCTATGTACATCTAAATTCGAGCAGTACAATTAAAAGACATTAATATTAATCCAACTAAATACAATACATGCATGTAGACACAAACATGTATAGTTGAATTGGAAAAGTATTGAAATATAAATCTAAATTCTCTTTTATATTTATACGTAAATTTTTGGCACATAGTTGGAAAGCATGTCAGCGAGGAGAGAATATCTTAGTAGATATCTAATTGCAAAAACAAGCGATTTAAGGAGTTCATGCAACTTACATATAATCGACGTATGCATAAAAGTTTGTATTCATCTAAAAAGTGCAAGTATTACTTGATGTCTTTTTAGAGGCACTATAATTATAAACGCTTTATATCGGCTTGGCACAGCTCTTAAAATTTTTAGCTATAAAAATTTAATAGTAGACACTCTCGCATACACGCGCGCACACACACACACACACACACACACACACACACACACACACACACACACACACACACACTATAAAGAGAAGTTTCTGAACTTGATACAATCAAAAAATGTTTTTCATAAAAAAATGTAGAATATTAATGTAAATAAACATACGAGTATATAAAATTTTCTTTTAAAGGCTTTACTTTTTATGAAAATAATTTCAATTAATTAGCGAAATTAATAACATATTTACGTCGTTTTTATAATCTTGATATAAATTATTAACCATAAGACTTTATATGCCAGCAAGTTGTCTTATTCGCAGCTACCAAAATATGTGTAAAAAGACATGACATTCTATGAAAGTAATGAATGTGATCTTATATATAACTTCTTTTGTAATTTAAATTAAAAATTTTTTTATTTAATATTTTTCTACATTTTGTATTTTGACATTTTTTGTGACCAATTATACTCTTTTCCTTTATAAATTTGATGATATAACACATATATGTAGATACACACCTGGCTTTATACATTGATAGTTTGTTTCTATATTCATATCGATATACAATTGAAATGAAACATCGTTCTTGTATATAAATAGCATTAAATGAAATTTTCAGCGCTTTTTAATTAAAAATATTTTTCGCACATACGGTACATAAATTTAATTTTTACATTATTGTTGCTAGTTGTTTAATTCATCTCATTTTCGTATAGAAAATTATCTTTGTTCAATAAATTCTTACAGATCGTTGTGTATCCTTTACTTGTCTGACGCAGCACAAACTGAAAGTGCATGAATCCTTATTGTCACGCATGTTATGTTTCGTTTTACAGAAAGTCTTACATAGTTTAGCGGTTTTGTTTATGTTATTATTGTATTATAGCGGAACCTGAATCCAGAGGCTGTTGTGACAGATCAACCGCGAGGTTTTGGCAAGGTAAGTTTTCACAATGCTTGAGGTTTGGATTATTTTTCTTTTCCTTTGCTATGATTAATCGTAAATATTGCTTTCTATTTTTGTTCTTGTTCAAACATTATGTCGGAACGATTTCGCACAGATTTTGCGCAATGCACAATAGTGGGTTCCTTAATCATTTTTTGTTTAATATTCGCTGCTACTTTCCTTTAGTGAACAGTGCAAAAGATGAATTATTGTAGCGTCCATATATTCTGCACAAATGCATGATGTATTTGTAGTTATTCAAAATGGCAAATTCTCTAGTGGATTCATTCTTATTAAATATTATAACATATTGTAACATGTATAGAATTCGAGCGTGATGATAATTTGTAAAATTTTTTGTATCATAACGATTAACACTTTAAACCATTATTTAACCTTTTTAATACATAAAGATATGGATTTCTTAAATGTAAAACGTCATAAAATACTCATTCTTTCAATTAAATGTTTGTTTTATTTTTATTTTTATTTTAATAATGCATTGCTATATATATTCGAGCTCGAGAAATTGTGTCACATATTAACCAGGAAATATATGTTATTGAAAACAAATTTATTGAAATAGACACGCATGTACCTTAATAATTACACACACGCACACACACACACACACACACAACCAGTAAGAAGAGAGGGATAGGGAAAGAGGCGAAGAAAACAAATGCTTCCAAATAAAAGAATTCAAAGCAATTACGTATTGCTTTTTACTTGTATTTCTTTCATAATTTCATACTATTTCTTCAATTCCAACAAGTTCTGCTAGTTTGAAAATCTTGAGTAAATTTACAATTGATAATATCATTATTTTTTATTGCAAAATTCGTCATCTTTATTACAATCCTTTTACGTGTATTATCTCAAACACATCACTCGAGCAAGTTGACTTGGTATGAACATAAAATGGCAGATACTACATAGATAAAAAGGAGATTATTCAACAACTGAATTGAAATAATTATTCAAAAATGTAACAAATTATTATGTATACATACACATATAAGAACAAAATTTGAGAAAAATTTTACAGTCAATGTAATTTCAGATACGAAATGTCAGATTTGTATTTGATTGCGTCAAATTGACAAATTCCTAGATTATAATTAACAATCTAAAGTATGTACATATAGTGATCCGAGTAGTTTTCGAAATTCTGAAAAAACCGAAATTTTTTCTTCAACTTTAACACCCTATATCTTTGAAACTAAACTGTTTCAGACATGATCGGATGTGAGATATAAAATTGTCATCTTGAATTAATGTGAAAAATCACTTCTTAAAATCTTTTAAAATACTTAAAGACATTTTTATAAATATAATTCTTTACTTGATATTTTATAATAGCAAGAGAAAGAAAAGATTTACGATGAAAAAATATGATTTGTCACATCGAAATTAATAATAATATATTCTTATTATTTATGCAACAAAATATAAAATATGTAAAATTTATTTCAAATGGCTACTTCTCTGCAAATGGTTTAATGAAAGATATTATATTTTTCAGAATTGGAAATGTTACTTCATAAAAGTAACGCGTTACCATTACCGTTACTTTTTTTTTTTAAAGTGACTTGTTACAGTTGTTCATTAATAATTTTGATAAGCAACGATTCGTTTTCGTAACACTAAACTGCTAAACTACTTTTTCATAATGCTAAACTGTAAGATGTCAGATTTCAAAGTTTACACTAAAATTTAAACTAAAGTTTAAACATTATTTAATAACCAATATTAAATCTAATAATTAACTTACTACTTTTTAAACTATACAGTCTCTATACAGCAAGCTTCTCTTCATGTTAAATTTATCTGATAATTTTTCTAATTTTTTATATTGATATCTTTATTTTTTTTTAGAGTATACTTTATAGACATTTAGACTGTAATTTACAAATGCAAATTTTATTAAAAATTTTCATTGTTTTTAAAAGCGCGCACTTTGCAATAAAAAATGAAGAATAGGTTCAGTATTGATTGCCAGTATAGAAAATCTATAGTTTACGTTATGCTTTACGTTACATACTTATATACTGGCAATGATTGTCGGAATAGAGCATAAAATATCAATTACAAAATATTTTTCGATATTTAAAATATTATAAAAATATGAAAATAAATAAATTATATAATTGCATTTAATGCACTTAATCTCTGATTTGGCACGTCGATTACTGTACAACATATTTGCGTACTAAAGAAGTGCGTGCTATTAAATTAAACAAAGATGGGGGAACTAAACTAACGAAAAAGATGGCTGAATTCGTAATCGTTGTCGTTAAAATGTAACGACGTTTACCAAAAAGAGTGACTCTTTACGGGTAACGATGTTACGAGTAACGCGTTACTTTCGAACTCTGATATTTTTCGATATCCAAAATATACTTTCACAGGAAGAAGAAAGCGACGAGGACGCTGTGACATCTCAACCTCAAAGTGGTGCATCGCAAAATGCGTCTAATATACAGCAACCGATATTTGCCATGCCTGCACCGGGATCAGCGGCACCAGCGACAACGGTTAACGAAAGCACGAATCTAAACAGCGGCGGTGAACGTGTGATTTATACCACTGGTATTACGAGTTCTTGAATGTAGAAAATGCATATTATGAGTTTTATCTTTTGCATATTGATTATTCGATCCACATCTCTCATCCAAAATCATTCATGCTACTTCTTCTTGTTAAGTCTCCACTCTTTTTGTTAATTAATTATTTTATCACTCTTTCGCATCGATAGCGATTTTAGTATGTTGAAAAAGACATTAATAAAAATTCTAAAATAATTTTTTAATTATGCCAATGTTAGTTATATACTTTAGTGATGGTTACTTAAAAAATTTTAATTATAAAGTCATTGCTGAAAGGTGTATATAAAACTGCGATAATTGTAACTTGTTTACATTCTAATCAAACGGAATGTAGAACTTTAGCGATATCCTTTAATATTTAGTTCCTTTTTTTATATATGGCAAAATTATCCACTAGTTTGCCAAAATTAGAAATTATTAAAACTGTATTGGAAAGGTAATGCTGCGTGCTTCCACAGATCAAGCAGAGATCTCTATTCTTAATAGAAAAGTACTATCAGAGTGAGAAAATGGAAACGCATTTTTCATCTTCGGAAAAATAATATTAAATTTTTCAAAGAGCTTTACATATTTACAGCGATTCTTCATATAATTAATGTAGTAAACAAATTAGTTATTTACGAATGTATGCTTTTGTTAATTATTTTACCGTGAATTCCCGTATAACTGTATATATTCAAATAAATGCGTGTAATATAAATATACATATCAAAGAAATAGGAATACGCTTAAGAGGATGCTAAAGTAACATGAGAACTTCCTCAACGTCGGTACTGCAGATTATTTTTTCTGTAGAAGGGAAAGGGGGAATGTTAACAGCAAGCTAACGCTCTTTATCTTTGTAACGCATAGATCTGTCTTTGTTTTTCGATTGTGCCATTTGCGAAAAGACCTATCAATTACTTTTGCACACCATGCATCACTGCTCTGTTTATGACAGTTCAGCTTCGCTGAGCGAAATATGCATGCCGGTAAAAGCATTTACATTAGTTAATCTTTTTTGTTAGGCGTTTAGTCGTATTTTCACACGGTCAGTGTTATTCGTGCGTGTTTTCTGAAGGGTGCTCTACCCTCATTTTGTATGTGCGAGCTACACAACTTCTGTACTAAGGTAAAGTTAATCTCAGGTGACGGCTATACGAGTGAATTTTTAATGATTTATTAACTTTTTATTCGATTTTCTTGTAAAATTTACCTGAGCACCCTTTCTTTTTACGCGTATTTCAATTCTATAAAAAGTTTTTGTGATTCTGTAACGCCAATTCGAAGATATTTAAAAGCTGTAAATGTCGATAATTCCCCGTACTTTAGCATCCTCTTAATGATATTGTTTAGCTTGTCAAAATATCCGTAATCCCTAAACTGCAAAATTTATATACGGAAAAGAAAATATGCATATTCGCTAAGAAAGATCGACTCTAAATTGACTTTTAAAAAAATCAATAAAAAAGATGTCTTTAGTATTTCAAAATCACTAGAGATATCCTTTCAATGGCAAACTAATCTGTTTCTTTTTTTTTCCTAACAAAGAACGTCCTCGTTTCTTGCAATTTCCCAATTGTTTCAATTATTTATCTCTGTCGAACTATGTCTCATATTTTCTTTTAAAGTAAATTCCATTTAAAATTAATAAACGAAAATAGTTTTGTTTATTTAAAGTCTAATTATTGATGCTTCAATATTTTCAACACAGCAAAAAAAATTGATTTTAAATTAGCCACCAAAAAGTATCATTAAAATATTTCTTTTTTTATTTGCTTTTAAAAGTTAAAAGTGCAAACCATTATCCAATGTAATCTTGTATTTTTTCTTTATATTTATTTTTTCCTGAAATCACACAAGTTTTTATTTCAAAAAGACTGTATATTGCACTTGCGAAAAAAAAAAAAATATATATTTCTATTTTAAATAACTTTGTTTTCTGTATCACTGCGTGCGTGCATGTATTTATGAGTATACACATATTATCCAATTTAATTTAAACATTATATTAAATGTGTACTTATAAAATTCTTTATAATACCATTAGTAATAAGAACAAAAAGATGTGTGTAGTGTAAGCGTGTTTGTACGTGCGTGCTTGCGTGCGTGCATGTGTGTGTATGTGTGTATTAGATGTACAAATCGATTCAGTGCTTTTTTACTTCGGTATCTTATAACTTTATTTTAAAATTAAATATTTTTCCACTCTTTTGCACACAAGTGTGGATCTCTATGTTTTCAAAACATTATATATAACACCTTAGCGACGCAGACGATATAACTTAAAAAAAAAACAGCAGCGAACACATGTGCATCCGAAAAGCAGCGAAAGTATTTTATTCTGCTGAGATGCTGCTGTCTCATGAAACGTGCAAAAAGTGGTATCAAATGTTTCGAAATGGAGATTTCATTTTGCAATACAACAACATTCGGTCACATGTCGCGAGAAAGGCGTCATTTATGTTTTGATTGGGAAATTTTTCTTCGTGCAGATTTTTCCCAGACTTTACTCTGTCGGATTACCATCTGTTCTCGTGAGTCGCCTCAACATCACTTGACTAGTACACATTTTAATACGGTAGAAGAGGTTCGAAAATTTTGGAAACTATCAATTCGAAACCACCAAGTTTTTTCCGCTGTGTGGTATTTGTCAGCCGCTCGGTAAACGGATCATAGAATATAAAAAAGTATTTCAAACATTAAACCTCTATTTAACTTTTTATCAATAAACTTGGAATTTTATGAAAAAAGGCACCAAATTATTTTGTACGCCTAATATATTGCGTATGTATTACGCATATACGTGCACACATTCTTTTCTTTATATTTTATAAATAATCTTCTATACATATATTTCGTAGGATTTAATAGAAAATTTCAAATTTCCTTATAAAGTCTTTAATTCAAAAGTATTGGAATTATCAGTTGTAATATATAATATTTATTTGTTTTATCACTAATAAGATATTTCAATGTAGCGGCTGCCACAAATCCATTCATAGGAGCCAATGCAGCTACGAGTGACACCGGACCAACCAGATGGTAGACTGAACAAACCCACCATGGAAAACCTGTTACACGAACATTGAATTCATATTTATAGTGCCGGATCTTTACTTTAACGTAGCTCATAAGTTGATTGTCTTGATAAAATAGGTGGTAATTAGTATACGTTATAACATAATTTATAACGTATATTGATACCAAAGTTATAACGTTACAAGTTATAAATTTTTTTCTGTATATTACTCTAGAAATCGTTATTACGTTGTATTTATTCAAATCGAAACGATCTCTTTATATTATCCGAATGTAATTTAATTAACATAGCGATCTTCCGCTGTATAGGAAATTATTTTACAATTTTCTTGTACATGAATAGAGAAGTATGCTTTACACTTGTACTTTTCTAATTTATAAAGTTTTTTTATGTTTTAGTGTATTTCTAAAATAGAATTTTTAAAAGATTAGCACTTATGCGAGCAAAGAGTAAAATAAGACGAAGCCTTGATAAGAAATATGAATTCTTATACCAATTGTGTAAAACACGCGCGCGTGAAATTACTCAACTATATAAAATAATATAAAATAATAGTCTTTCTTCTCTTTAGAACATTTGCACATAGTATCTTAATGTGACCATTCATCTTCAATTAAGTTTTTGAAATAATGTAACATTTGGATACATTATAATAATTATACAGAATATATATATACATACATATATATATATATACATATATAAAATATGAGAGTATCAGTAGAACGAAAAGGAATGATAGATCTCGGGTATGAAAGCATTTTTTAATAAATTTCAAGTTAGCTGCTCGTTGGAGGCCTAATTATAAAGTTGTGCAACGTTTAACATTTACCTATAATATAATTGATAAGCTCCTGTTTTTTAATTTTCAAATTAGTGCGCTCTTGTTTAATGAAAATTAATCTTGATCATTGCTTGAAAAATTGACATATATTTAAATTTTTATTGACATACTGTTAAATTTTAGAAAGAGATGCACTTACAAAGAAAATTGATTCAAATTTATTTAAAAAAATACTGTATACGTGTGTGTGTATATGTGTGTGTGTGTGTGTATGTATGTACACATACACATATTGAGATTAATCTCACAATTTTTGCACTTGTGTACAGAGTGTCCCATTTTAAGTGGGCACCCCGAATAACTACGAAGGTATAGGTGATAGCGAAAAATAACCCCTATAAAAGTTGTAGGGCTCAAAAAGATCTATTTACTAATCTTATCAATTTGACCTTGGGTAGCATTGCCAAGGTCAGATCAAAGCCACGTCAATTTTAAAAAAAATCTAATAGCTGGTGTCAGGAGCTTTTCAAAACACTACAATAAAGTTATTTTTTCTCAAGTACTTTTCGAGTTACGAGGCTTAACAGTTAGAGCATACTGTAGCCTGTAGCCTCCTGTCCTGGGACCTCAGCCGAGAACTCCGCGTTGACGGTAGCGACATTCCATCGCGGACAAAATTAGAACTATATAGACAATGAAAGTGACGAGTTGATGACAAAATTTTGTCGCACGTGCCATTTCGTTATTAAGTGCTTAATTGTGAAAATGTGACTTGTCTCATATTTATGAAGTTCGTAAAAATGGATCAAGACTATTGACGTCTTCGAATTTTGTACGTAAAAGCATATTTCTCCCTCTTTTTAGCAGCTGTCAAACCGCAAGTTTTCCTGCCTGAATAGGCTTGACTTTACGGGCCTTTCACGACTATTTACTGCCTGTTAGGCGGAAAAAGGATAGTCTTGATCCATTTTTACAAGTGTTTTAAAGCCATATGATTAGTCTGTTTTATCCAAATTGGCTTTATTTATAAATGGGACGTGCGACAAAATTACGTGTCATTTCACGCAATTTCACGCTTCTGACGTCACGACTTCAATATGGCCGCGGCGAGTACACAGGAGCCTTAATAATAAATAACTTTCTTAGTGTTTTGAAAAGTTCTCGAGATCGACTACAAGAAAATGCAATAAAAAAATAGCAGTTTTTACTTAAAAATTTGAAAATGATTTTAATAATTTCCGAAATAATAAAGGGTAACGGTACTTCCCTAACATCCTGTATCTTTTATTGCATTTTCTTGTAGTCGATCTCGAGAACTTTTCAAAACACTATAAGAAAGTTATTTTTTATTAAGTACTTTCCGGGTTGTGAGGCTTGAAAGCTACAGTATGCTGTAACTTTCAAGCCTCATAATATGAAAAGTACTTAAGGAAAAATAACTTTATTATAGTGTTTTGAAAAGCTCCTGACACCAGCTATTAGATTTTGGAATCAAAAATAAGGTATTCTATTTAAAAAAATCGACCTTGATCTGACCTTAGCAATGCCACCCAAGGTCAAATTGATAAGATTAGTAAATAGATCTTTTTGAGCCCTACAACTTTTGTAGGAGTTATTTTTCGCTATCTCTTTAATACCTTCGGAGTTATTCGGGGTGCCCACTTAAGATGGGACACCCTGTATATTAGTTGTTAGTAATGTTAAGAAATGACATTCGCGCGTGAATAATCTTTATGAAATATATTGAAACTTGTTACGATAATTACCTTTTGCGAACTAAATCTCGTACCGTGCATTTATGACATCTGAGAGTATCTCTTAAGGATAATGGTATGTAATGTTTATCTTAAATTCAACTTCTTAAAAATTTACGTATACGTCGTTCTAATATATAGCCTTGACCAAAAATATTAGGCACCTTATATTTTTTTCAAATATTTTTAACTGGAAGAATTTGAACGGAAATAAAAATGTGAATTATCCTTTAAATTGTTTCGAAAACTCTTTAAACTTATGTATAATTTGTGTATAAAATGATCGAAATAATACAGATAAAAGAATTCCAAATAAACGAAAAAAATATAGGTACCTAATAATTTTGTCCAAGGCTGTACCTATTCCATTTATTTCATCTAATTTCGTTTATCTAAAAATCACATGTTTTTATTTTATACATCGGAATAAAATTACTGATAATATATAATTCAATATTTAACATAATTTCCAATAATTCATTTTTTAAAAGAAAGTAACTCTTGAAATGAATCGAGGGTATAATCGAAGTAGTAATATAAAGAATAAATATTGCCTTTATGCAAAGTAAAAACTTACATTTTTTAAAGCATTTTATACCTTAGTGTTATTTTGTAATAAAACTATATATATATAATATTAGAATCATACACATAATTTCCAAATATAAAATGATTCATTTGAATCTCATTCTTTACAAAATTTATAATTTTTTATAGACAAAATTATTTCAAAACGATATTTACCGATATTACCGCTTAAAACAATTTCACTCTCGGTGTCTCAAAGTGTAAATTTTTTAGCTATATACATATATTGTATTGACTATTATACGGTGATTAAACGGCGGAAAGATTAGAACGCGTCTTGGTGTAATGTATTCTATAATATCTCTTAGATAATATATACACAAGCGCGAAGTTTAGACATAACTTTTTGTAAAGAGTGTAATCTCGTGTATGTATCTGTCGATTAATCTAAATTTTCAAATTTTCACGCCGCGCACGTGGACGCACGCATTGATTAAATAATATTGCATGTTTACGATAAGATTTCTTTAATTATAAATATCTGTCTGTATATTGTCGAATGTGTGATCGTGTAAATGGCAAATATTGTCAACGTGCAAAAATATTTTCAAAAAGTTTCAGCAATGTAAAAAATAACATATACACACAATCGTGATGAATAGTAATCGTACATAATTTATATTATTATACATATATCAAAAAGTGTGAAATAAATCTGAATGACTGAACGTAATATACGAAAACCTGAATTTTTCACAAGATATGCGCGTAAATATCTGTGAAAGACTTTTGTTTTTTGAAACTACTTCAAATGAAGCAAATTTTTAAATACTTTTTGTTATATTATTTATATCAAGGTCCACTATAGCTATATTGAATAATACGATACCGAAAACGAAAAATCAAATAAATTCTTTTTTCGTATACTCGTAAATAATCGATTGATAAACTGTCCGTCCTGCATTAGTAAATGAACACTTGATTCAACTGACAAAATTTTAAACTATTTAAAATATTCATTAAAACCGAAAAAAATGTCTTCGATATAAAGTATCTGGCTGTGGACTTGGCGGCTTATTTATGCTATCGAACGCGAAAAAGTCAACTTATTTTCATCATGTGTAGTAAAAGAAGAAAGAATTCGTAATTCAACATAGCTGTGGTGAGAGAGCAGGAACCTTTGTCACATTTGTTTCAAGCAATAGTATCGAATTTATAATACATATTTGTGTATTAATAACAATTTATATTATAGAACTTTAATTTATAAAATAATATTTTTTTAATCAAACTTTATTACTCAGGAATTAGATATTTTTCTTACTATTTATTCGTCATTAATGTGTATCTTGTACCAATTTACAAATGTACGGAATGTTAAAAGAGAAATTTCAATTGAAGATCTGTATATACTCGTTCAGTTGCCTGTTTCGACAATATTATCAATGACGATCGCGTAACAAAGTTCTACATATTACATAATAGATATAATTATGTTTACTACATAGCATACTTCTATTTAATAATGTTCAAGACATATGTACTATGTTCGTATAACTTCGTATAACATACCAAGATTTAATTATTATTGAAAATGCTGTACCTAAAATGAGAGAAGTAAAGAATTATTGTAAAGCTAAATACTATACGAGAAATGTAAATAAATTAGGTTGATTCAATAAACGAAACAAAATGCGTTTCGAGTTTCTTTCGTCATTCTTTCTTCTAAGCTATTTCAAGGTTTAATTAAAATTTTAGAAATATCCATTAGAGTACGAAAAAAAATCAATGATAGATGATTGAATCAAACTTGATGCGTAATATGAATTTTGATGTAAAATACACGCGTGTTATATTAAACTTTCTTTTCTTTTCCAATTTCTTCTTTTCTTTTTCTATCCCAAAAGATCTTGCGCCACCAGCTTTGAATAATTCTTGCGGAGCCCTCTTGCTCGGGCGTAGTTAAAAATTTGTAGAAACGTGTTACTCTAGGTTTCTCTTTTAAAATGGAATATATTTCTTCTTGTCGCTTCATTTCTTTCTGCAATGAAGTTAAATCGCCACGATACAATTTTTCTGCAGTAGATATGCGCGAGGGTAAAAAAATGCATGAATTATATAGAAAAATCACCTCCAAGTTGTATTTATCCTGTTTGTCGGATTTATATTCTTGGCCAAGTTTTTCCACCATTCTACATCTATTGCCAATTTCTGTATCGTACTTGGTCATTATTGTTGATAACTTGGAGTCAGTCATCAATCTACATGCAATACGATTACAAATTAAATGTGCTATGCGTCAAACTGAAACGTGTTACTTCGAATTGATCGAAAAATTGAAATTGATAAAATTAAAATGTATGTAACTTTCAAAAAATGATTACAAAGCGATATTTCTGGAAGCATTTCAAGTCTCAGCTTTCAAACGCTATTAAGTTTTTTCTCTCAAAATTACAAGAATTTGAATTTTTCGATTGATTTGATGCAAAGTGGTTCGATGCTTTAATTTTGGTGCGTAGTGTACATAATAAAGAAATATATGTTAATTCAAATTTTATGCATACATACTTTCGATTACGAATAACTTTTTCCAATTTTGTATTTATATCTTTTAAGGGCTCAAGATCATCGATAACATTTTCCAGTGCTGACTGCATTTCATTTTGTTCGTATTCCCATATTTTACATAGAGCAATTTGTTTCTTCTCGTATCTCATGCTATCGTGCAAAGTAAAGTGTGAAGATAAATATGTTAAGTTGTACATATATGTATACACACAAGGACATATAAACGCCTTCTCACATAAAGTTACACGCATATAGCGGAGTATACTCCATGTGCGTTTTATATCCTGAGAATTTTATAATACATCTACAACATTGCTGGAACATTTTGGCGAAATATTAATATTATACGTCTCTGAAACGACTCTGCGATATTACATTGCAACTTGAAATACGTAATGAGCTAGTCATCATTTTGAATTCGGATGGATTCACGTTTCCATTATATTATTTTTGGATTTAAATAGATTCGAAAAATCTAAAGCGCGAATTCGAAAATGTCGTTAAATAAATTCATTTCTATCCATTTCTATTCATTTTCGTTTGCTGGGTTACTTATAAACTTATAAATGTAACATTGGATCATTTTATTATCCAATGTTTTTTCCAACACTTTGTAAAAAAAGAGAAAAATATATAATTAGGCCATATATATATATGTACCCAATACGACCTAAATGGTACTTTTTCTAAAAGTCCTCACTACATGCACCCACGTAAATATTTGAAAATATTTGGTCCACTAATGGTTCAAATATTTTAAATTATAATGTTTAGAGATATTTCCTACTTTGAATCTAGCCATCAGTTTTTAATTTTGGACTCGGCTAAAAATTTTAAAAAATCTTAAAGCTTAGGTAGATCGTACAGTTATCATGTTGTTTGTAAATTAACTATAATACACGCTATATATCCTGTCACATGAGATACATGTAACAAAAAATGTAAAGATTTTTAAGTTTTTTCAAATATAAAAAATAAATATTTGGTTTTTATCTTTTTTATAGTAGACAGTATAAAGTTTTTATTAATATGTATATAATTTATTTTCTTTAAACATAACAAATAATAAATTGACTTGATAAATTAAGTTTTAATCAAGTGCAGCATGTATCTTAGTACTTTTAATCGCAACGCCCACAATATAAAAAGATTGAAGAATAGATACTTTGTATTTGTGACGTATTCGTTGCATTTTTTGTCAACTCCATCAATAGCAACTATATTTTTTCTGTGTCGCTTGATTATGTCCTCGAGTGTTTTTCTATGATTAATTCGTAGTTTTTCTAAATCCGTAGTAGATCCTACATATGTCCCCATGAGAATGGAAAAGACGAAGAGAAAAGTAAAATTAAATAATAAATTCTATTATTATTAATTTTTGTTCCGCGAGCTTAATCATGGATATATGTATGATATGTACAATCGAAACGTTGAGATTTAATATCTGTAACTCTTAAGGGATTATACCTACTTGCAAGGTCGGAAAAACATATTTTTAGGAATTTTTTTTTTTAACTTGATTTTTTGAAACAAACGTTTATGTATTCAAATATATGTATTTTAAGGATAATTCAGTAATTTTTTTTTATAGTAAAATATCGAAGTAAAGAAGATATGTGAACAATCTTTTAGGAGCAGTCTTTGTTAGAAACATCAGTGAAACGTTAATGAAAGGTCAATTGTCAAAGTTTTGATAAACTTAAATATTTCAATGTCGTCCGAAAAAGGAAAAAATATAAATTATAACATGTGTCACTGATTCAGTTGCGCGGATAATTTTAAAACATGTCGTATACACTTTTTGAGAAATTATATAATATATTTTACTAGCAACTTCTTCAATAGATTTCTTCTGACAGTGCCAAAGTTTTCTATAATGTAGTTCTTTGCTTCTATCTTGTTCTGGCGTAAAATTTATTCTGCGTACGACGTGTTGTAAAAAATAACTAATATGACGCATAAATAAAGCCGATGTCATTGAAATATGTTTACATCGAGGACTCGCATGGAGAACATCGATATGTTTATCAAAAATCTATAAAGAATAAAAATGAGTGATTAGAAAAGTATTATAAATTCAAGACGAAGAAGGTATAATTATTTTTTAATAAATTACTTAACTAGCAATTATATGATAATTTTACTGTAACTTTCAATTCATGACATCCCTGATGAAATATTTTCTTAGAATTTTTCATATAATTTTTCAGAATTTTTGAACTCTACGATTAAATACGATTATCGAACTATCAATAAGACTGAAAACAACCTTCAATGCTTTGCAGACTGCTTGGTCAAATTTGAATGTATCGTAGCGAGTTTCTTTAGAATATACATTTAAATCTTCGTTAATAGATACTGAAATATAAAAAAATTTATAATTAGAAATTAGAAATCAATTTGAAATCATCAATGAATTAATGCACGATCCAAGATATATATTTGTATTTTTTTTTTAAAACCTTATTGTATTACCTGATTGCGGTAAATATTTAGGAGAAAATTCGATATTGCACAAAAGGATACCGTTTATTATGTTCATTTCATCTGTTGTAAGGATTACAGATAATTCAGGATTCAATATAAGAGAAGGCAAAGCCCCCTAAAAATCATAAATCATAACGATATTAATAATAAGTGAATAATAAGTGATATGCTGTTAAAGTAATAGTACATTAATTACTGCTAATTCCATTTTTTCTATCGCACATTCAAAAATAGTTTTTACAAGCGTTAACATAATTGATTCTCTTCCAAATTCTCCCTCCTTTCTTGCACGTTTGTCATCATACTCTTTTTTAGCAATCCTGCGCACGTATAGAAATTTTTATCTTTCCTACTACTTTTGTAACATAAAATTTAGCATAATTCAATAAATTTTTAAAAATATAAATTAAGATACAATATGTTGTACGTAATAAGAAATATATTCTGTCTGCTTTAATTTTACGTTACTGATATTATCGTCATTATATGTGTATCATTGATAAAGAAATTCATTTACAGATATCTCTCTATTTACGATTACAAACAGCCAAAATTACGACTAACATGCGCGGTCGCGATAGTTTCTAAATTATTTGAAATTAATATATATTAGGTTAAAAATATTAATTTTATATAATATGTAATACCAAATATATTTAAAAAATATATTCTTAAGAAATGTTATTTTGTCATTCTTTCAACTAAAGTCTATAATCATTTTTAGTAATAAAATAATTATTTTACATGAATAATATTATGTTTTATATTTATATAAAATAATAGACTAATAAAACGTCAGTTTAAATTGACGTGAATATACATAGCAGCAGTTTAGCGCACTTAATGTCACAATATCGTTGTTATTCGACTTGTAGCCAAATCGGAACGTAAACCTTGTCGTAAAGTGATATTTGTAATTAACATTCAATTTAATACTATGTACTTATCCCTTGCACGTGCAAATACATAAAATTATTTAAAATTTTACGTTATATATTCTTAGACAAATACATACATAATATAATTTTGCTTCACGAATCCTTGTATCTTTGTATTGAATTTTGTATAACTTTTTGCCACAATTATTCAAAGGATGACATGAATGTACACATGTATGTATACATGTATGTGTATATATGAAAGAAAGTAAAAGTTGAAAGAACAAATAAACATCAACCAAACACCAAAATATATTATTTCAATGCTTTCGGTTTCTCTTTCTTTATTCAGAAATTCTCACAGTATTATCTTGCCATAAGTAAATAAAAAGCATAAAAATATAGGAGCACGTAAGTAAAAGAAAAGATCCAGTTTTAAATTTTTATTGTGTGGAATACGTAATCGCCTTAAAAGAGACGTGTGATAAAAGAAATTCAATAAAAATGGATTATAAAGATTATTATTATTATTATTATTATTTGCATATCCTAATTGATGAAGGCCAAGCAAAAAAGACGATAAATAGAAAATTAATAAGACACAGCAATTATATTCATCATTTTAATCTTATAACACGTCTATATATCATACGTATGTTAGTTATATATGTATGTAAGATATAGGCGACAGACGGAATATCGTATGATTTACTTGTAGAATTCATGTTCAGATTCGTCTTTCTTAATATTATTTTTATAACCTTTTTCAAAATCTTTTGCTAAAACAATGTAACGATTTTCACGGACCGCGTGCATTCCTGCCTCTTGACAGATAGCATTAATATCAGCACCAGAAATTCTATCTGGACGTGCTACATAATCCTCGAGATCCACTTCTTCGCTCAAGTTCATTTTTGCGGTAATTGTGGAGAAAATTAAGCGCTTCTGCCGACGATCAGGTAATGGAAATTCAATCTTACGATCCAATCTACCAGGACGAAGCAATGCAGGGTCCAATGTATCCGCTCTGCAAAGATATAAAAGTAAGGATAAAAGCAAAACCATCACTCGTGACGACAGCTATAATAAAATGAAATGTTTAACATAGTTAAAATCGACTGACCTATTTGTCGCCATGATAACTTTAACGTTAGTTGTCTGATCGAAACCATCCATCTGATTGAGTAATTCCAAGAGAATACGTTGCACCTCACGATCTGCTCCAGTTTGAGCGTCAAATCTTTTTGTAGCGATAGCATCTATCTCATCGACGAATATTATAGCCGGTGAATTTTCTTTCGCCAAACGAAACACATCTCGAACCATTCTCGGTCCTTCACCCAAATATTTTTGCACAAATTCAGAACCCACTACGCGAATGAAGGCAGCTACAAGAAAGGTAGTAATATGGTTAGAAGAAAGTTGATTAATCATTTTCTAACAATGCAATTAGATGAGATATTTTTCATCTATTTAGTACCAGTGGTATGTCTGGCGACAGCTTTCGCTAACATAGTTTTTCCACAGCCGGGTGGCCCGTACATAAGTACACCTCGCGGTGGATCGATACCAATCTGCTTGTATAATTCGAAATGAGTGAGAGGTAACTCCACTGCTTCTCTGATCTCTTGCTTCTGCATATCCATTCCACCTATATCACTGTACTGGATATCTGGTTTCTCATCTGCATCACAAATGCATTACATTTTTATATTTACAAAATGTTTTTGTATTTTTCTTGATCTCGATATATTTATATTTCCAAGACCAAGAAAGGAATAAATGACGACAATAAGAAAAAAATGCTGATTGCTAATAATGTAAATCAATTTTAAAAAACATTAAATTAGTAAGTCTAATCCCATTTAGATTTTTGTCAATTTTATTTTTATCGTTTCAAATTTTATTCTCACTTCTTTTTTGATTGAATAATTTTTTGATTTTGATGCCTATCGTATAATAGACATAAAAAAAACGGTTACCTGCTTGTAACATGGAAATGCTAGAGTCAGCTTCTGGTGGCAATACATCCACTAAAGCATTACTATGCTTGTGAAGCGCTACACTAGCAGAAGGCTTTAACAGTTCTCTGTCTATAGTAGATAAAATTCGTACGTAATAATTTGAGCCTGTTGTCGAACCCACTATACCAGTGTTCTGATCAACAGCTTCTAAAAATTGTCCAATAACCAAAGGTACACTCTGGATACGTTTAACTTCTTCTTGAGCATGCAAATATTCTTTCTTCAGGTTACGTTGTTCATCTTTGATATATTCTTCTTGTACTTCAAGAAATTCCAACATTCTTTGCAGCTTCTACTCAAAGAATTACAATATTTATAACATTTTTTACATATGCATATATGTAAGGTTGAGTAAGTTAATATATATTTTTATTAAACTAAATTAAGTTAAAATTAAGGGCTTACAAAATTAATTTAGTTACATTAAAAATTACATGGACAAAAAACTAACTAGTTATAAGTTAAGATTAAATTAAATTAAAAGTTAATTTTGAAAAGTATTATTCATATTAAATTACAAATTCATAAGATCAAAACGACTCGAAACAATTATAAATCATCAAACATATTTAATATTTTATTTGTAAATTAAGTTTATATAAAATAACACAGAAATATTGATTACGTAGAAATATATTTTTCTCTTTCGTAACTTTTACACAGATAAATTTTTAACTTGGGAAAGTTGAGAAAAAAATTAATTGTGTTTAAAAAATCACTAGTCAAAGTTAAAAATTAAATCATTTTAAATTAACTCAATTAAGTTAAAAGTTATTAATTTTTTAGCTTCATTAACTTTTAACTTTTTAAGTTAAACTAGTTACTACATGACTGCATGTATGTATGTACACTTGTACATACACATATATAGTCGTGTATGCATACGTTGCATTTTATGTGTGTGCGCGCGCGCACGTGCATATTTGTTAAAATTTGTTAACAATTCTTTTAATATAATGTTCAATGCTCAAAGAATTATATAACTTTATCATCATAAATATTGCTACAAAATTATTTAACTGACCAAAAATGACATTTGAATAATCAAATAAAAAACACAAATATGTTTTTTTAATCCTCTGAAAGCAATGGTTTTTTCGATACCTTCCCAGTGCACATATGGATCTGTCGTTTTTGATGCTATCTTATATTTTTAAAAATCTAAAAAAATTTATAAAATATCTCAATATTGTAACTGAATATTTTATAGTTATTTGATAAATATTGTTTACTGAATTTTATTTTTAATAAACTTTGGTGCAAGTAATGAACTTTGTAGTCCAGTATTTCATTTTTAACAATAACTAAATATAAGGAAGTAACAATTTGTGAAAATCTTTTCAGAATATTGTTTTGATCAAAAATATTTTTCATAAATAATTATTAAAATTGTTACTTATAGAAAAAGGTTACATGAGGGATCACGTGTGGGGGTCCATGCGAGATTTTAAATTCTTTGCATTTGACGACACATTGGTCTCTTTTATAATGACTGTGGAGTCTCAAATCCCTTCTATCTCCTACTTTTTTTAAAAAGTAAAACCAGACAGACAGATTTGCTTGTTTACAGTTACCAGTTACGTATTACTTTGCGGATGCCATAGATACGTGTGTACATGGAGTTAAATTACTTTAGATTCATTTTGAAGATATATGCCTATGTACTCATACATTATTATAATAATACTGTGTATATCAGCACATATATATATATATATATATATATATATAGGGGAGAGAGGGGCTATTTGTTGCAGTTTTTTTTCTTT
>QKQZ01017498.1:0-15173 GCA_003595255.1 Solenopsis fugax | reverse complement strand
TGTTTTATCTATAACGGCATTGTGAAGGGGAAGGTTCAACCTTTCAAACCGTCCAACTTTTTTTTTTTTAAATGAATACAGGACTCAGGAAACGCAAAAGAAAAAAAACTGCAACGAATAGCCCTGGTCTCCCCTATATCTGTTTAAGATTATAAATTCTTCGAAGAAAATTTTATATTCTTGCTTATATGTAAAATAATGAATTCTTGATTTGATACTAATTTGTTTTCTGTGTAATGATGCAGCAACATATGTAATATTGTATTAACGTTGCTGCAACATTACGTATCAATATTTCTCAAGCAGACATTTCATCGTTGTTGAAATATTTTACAATGTTTTTGCATTGTTGCTGAAATATTGCAGCAACATATATAATATTATATTAACGTTGCTGCAACATTATGTATCAATATTTCTAAAGCGGACATTTCATCGTTGTTGCAATATTGTTGAAACATTGCCACAATACATATAATATTGCATTAACGTTGCAATGACATTTTACTATTGCTGCAATGTTGTTGAAACATTGCAGCAATATTTTGCAATGCTTCTTCGATGCTGTGCTGCATGGGTGTTGGCGCGATCAATCGGGAGAGCGTAAACGCGTGGAAATCGTGAGGTGTCCCGATACACAAGCCCGATAAGGCTCTCGCAAGCGCGCCTTTTGCCGCGCGTTCTAAAAGAGCCACGCGGTACGTTAAGCGTAATCGATATTACCATCTACCACGATTCGCCATTAATGTAATTACGGGCCTCCATCGTAAAGCCAGGCAACCCACGTTGATCAAATTTCCAATATTCGAAACATTATACCTTCCGATCGGATTACCGTGTCGCGTAGATTTGGAATTACGAATTGATTTGATAACGAATAGATTCGCCTGCAGGTATCCATTTTGGAAATATGCACGATCGTCGGTTAAGCTGCCTGGGAAATTGAGTTTTGTTTAGAGTAACGTCAAAGGGAGAGTGCAGGTTCTATTTTCATATAGTAAATAACGCGTAAATGGTAACAGTTATTGAATCAGAAATTTCAAAGTTCACTCTCACGTATCGTAATAGGGAAAGAAAGGTTACGTGAAAGGTTACACGAGAAATTTATAAATCGAGTTTTAATTGGCTGCTGTTCCGGAGTGTAGTATTCTTCTGAAACTGGGGGGAGAGTAGTTTTGACGTTGCGGCGACACGCCGTGCCGTAAAGATTCACTTCGCAATAAGTTCTCCTTCGTGCAAGTCCGAATCTACGGATGGGGGAAAGCCACAGCATTTCGGTGCCGCAATCCCGTCCGTCTCAATGCGACACCGCAAATTTAACTGCGCAAATCTCATTTGCAAAATTTTGCAAATGTCATTGTAGAAAGCGCATCGAGTTATCAGGCCACCGTAATTTGTCTGGTAATTTTACCAGAGTTTTGTCATATATCTGACGTTATTGCGAATGATATCACATTCATATCATATATACGCGACGAAAACCTAGAAATTACGCTCACATTTCCGATGAGAATGATCGCGTGTGTGTGGACAGCGGATGAAACCTGTAATTTTAAATCTGGATTTACGCGCTGTATTTCGCGGACATGGGGTAACCACGTGGCGTGAAGAATCGCTCCTTAAATTCACGTTGATGGACGAGGATGCGAAATGATCGTCCATCGTCCACTTTTACTGCAGTAAAATCCTTTTCCCTCCTCCCCCTCCCTTCTCCACGCCATTAATTAACGCCGGATTAATAATGTAGCTACACCGAAAGAACGGCTTTGCTAAATAAGTATCTAAAAATTTAGCGGGATATAAATTTGAAAATAATTTTGTTAGGCCATTAAAATAATTATGTTGGATTCTCAAACTGATGGCTAGAGAACATCAAAATTTTTTGCTGCGTTGCTCATCATGCTTGAATATCCGTCATAATTATTTTAATGGTCCAATAAAATTATTTTTAAATCTGTAGCTAAATGTTACGTACTTCAGCAAAATCGTTCTTTCCATGCAGATCGCATTGCATGCATGTTTAAGAATGCACCGGACATACGATTCCTGCAAAGTAAATAAAATTTGGAAATGTGTTAATATTAACATTTCAAATAAACTATAGACACATGAAAATTGAGTAAATAAGATTATATTTTTATTTAATAGTTTATTTACTCTATTTGTTATTAAAAATTAAATTATTTTTTACAACATAAGAAAGAAAAGTATCAATTTTTTGTAAGTACTTTGAATATTCAAAATGATTTATACACGGAAAGAACAATTTTGCTGAAATACAGATCTAAAAATAATTATGTTGAACCATTACAAAACTTATATTAGACTTTTTGTAGCATTATCATCATGTCTTACATAATAATTTTGATAATTCAACATAAAATTATTTTCTGATCTGTATCTAGTTAAATTTTTAGATACTGCAGTAAAATTCTTTCCGTGTACAAAGTTCTAGTGTGAATGTCTGTTTAATTATTTTAAATTTCGTTTATTTTCCAGAACTAATCTTTGCATTGCAATGAAACTTTACATAAACAATCTTGAATACTAAAGTACTTAAATAAAAAAAATTCAGATTTTTTCATTATTTCATTATTATATTTTTATTAGATATTCCACATGTCTACTTCTTATTGAAATGACTTTTTATCCAGATAGAAAATCGCCGCCAAATTTTTCCCACTACTTTCAAATACAATAAAACAATCTGTAATTTTTTAAATAATTTTCTTAATGTTTTAAGCTTGTACATCCTTAATGTGCGTGAGGCATGATTTCGGATTTTCTCCGCGCCCTGTATTCCAGAAATTTATCTGCGAAAGAAAAAAAATTGCTCGGATCAACGAAGGGACGCGAGAACGGCGTGGGTGCGTTGCGGAGTGCGTGAGTCACGCACAAGGCGAGACACCCTTGTGCGAGAGGAAGAATGCGGTAGACATAGGAAAAAAAGGAGCGGTGATTTTCTAACTCGCGGACGATATTTATTGATTCGCTTGAGAGCACGGCCGCTTGCCTGTCCCTGTATATTTAGCTCGTGCCGCTCTTCACTTAGAACTAGTTTATTTTTCTTTCGACGTGTCGTCGACGGGGTGCATGGGAAGAGGAGAGAAAAAAAAAACCGAAGCACAAACGGGTGACAGGTGACTTTAAGGTCACGCGATATTGTCGATATACCGTAAGTGTATCCCGCGCGTGAGACAACGGCGAGGCGGTGGCCGACGCGAGGTGGTCGATGCGATAATATTGGTCGTTTTACTCTTTATCGGCACAAATTGCATCGTCATTACCGGTAATGTTATCATTTGCGGCGAACTCGACAGCGTGTAAGTGCATTTTGCATTGCGCACCAAGTGAAAATTTTCACGTCGCAACGACTTCCGGTCTCCACGAAGGTCGTTCCATTTCTGTCGTTTCACTTCCCGATAGGTTCCTCCGGGCTTTCAATAAGACCGTCTCGAAACTCACCGAAGAATATTAATAGCTGGGAAAAGGAATACGCGAGACGACGAGAGATATTCTTTTTATCTCCCTCCTTCTCTTATTATGTTCTATTACATTCGGTAATGATCTCATTACGAAGGACGTTTGTAGCTTTTCGTTTTTTAAACGAAAGAGATACCCGACGGGGGGCGGCCTTCCTTCGGCCAATAGAGCGTGATATATCGCCCAAGTTTTAATGAAGGCTATCTAATTCCGCCATCTGCGCGGAATAAAAATTAAAACTTGCACCGAAACGTCAGGACGGCTATAATCGAATTGTCGTGGAAAGTTTCAGCTTTCGCGCGTAACCAGATTTATTTCGCGGAATATTCCGTGACTAAGGGCGCCGATATATGATTCAATTTAATATCCGATATCCAATTTAAATCGTAACGTACATACGGATTAAAACGAGCATATTGCCTGCGAAAAATTGCGCTCACCGTTGTACGGCGCGTCGCGGCGCGGCGGCAACGTTGCTCGCGCGACTGTTTACGAAGGAAAAAGGAGAAAGAATGCAAAAAGCTTGTTATCGCCGTGGTGCCGAGTTCGTGATTAATTCGCGCCGTAGATGATACGCGCCGCGCGCTTTTTAAAAATATATAATCTGCGAACCCTCTGCCGCGCCGGACTTCGTGCCTGTCACAGCTTTGAGAGACACGCCTTGCGCGAGCTTAACGCTTTGCACCCCGCGTTTCGTTTTACTTTGCGGGCGACACGGGTTTCGTCGCGAATAAGATTACCGGCAACAGTAATTATTCGGATACTACCTGTCTTCCCGTCAGCTTTTCGTCAGCTTCTTTACAGCCGCGTTTTTCTTTTTCTCCCAGCCGAGCAAATTTTCAGGGACACGATGACGCGCGCGCGTTTCAATTCCCTTTCGCGTGGGGGGTCGCGAGATACGCGGATCCCGAATCTGCCTGCTACGGCTTCAACGGTTGTTTATGCGTCTGGGTCAAAGCGTCAAAATATACGGAACGTTCCTGGTAGGCGGTGTTTGAACGGCGCGAAGTTTTGGCGAAATCGTTATGTCGGTAAGTCAAACAGCGACCGAGCACGAAGCCGTCGCCGTGGTTGGGCGAAGTTGGCGATGGTCCCGGCTTACGTTTTCGCTGATAGAGATAGAGATAGGCGGGTCGGAGAGACAGATAGACCGGCGGGTGGGTAGGTATGTATCGCGCGAGCAAGAGAGAGAGAGAGAGAGAGAGAGAGAAGCGAAATGCGAGGCAGCGAGGATCCGAAGCCAGATTCTAGGACCGCGCTTAGTAAGAGACTCTGACGTGGTGGTTAATTAACTCGCTATACTGCGGCAAGAGCTGTGCGGGATTGACTTGTCTGCGGCAATTAACGCTCCCGTAGTTTCCGCAAAAATAGCTTTTCGCACGATTTATGGCATACTCACTTGCGCGACTGCGCGACACTCGGTAGATCATCGCGAATCATTGCGAGTATCAAGATACCAAGAGATGGCCACTCTAGCCAAAATGAGATTTTAGCGTAAAACCATTTAAAATGCATTTCAGGCGTTGCTTGGTCAAATGGAAGAACGCTGGTCGATTAGTAAATCGGCTAGGTGATGTCTGGTCGACAGAATTAGAAGTGACTGAAATCGTGCCAGCCCGTCCTTTCCTTTGAACACTGTCACCGGCGGTGTCAGATTGTCATTATCTTTCACTGTGAATTATTGTTTGGCCAAGTTGGTAACGCGTCCGTTCGGATTTCGAATCGCAGACAAAATACCGATCATTTTCCGGAACAGCAGTTAATAATGTTGAAAGGAGACTGCGGATTACAAAGTAGAGATGTGCGAACTATTCGAAAATTCTTTTCGAATCTACGTAGTATTTAAAATGACTTTATATAATCAATTTTATTTTTCTTACATTATCGAAATTTTTTGTTATTATTTATTTATTAATATTCAACATAACAAAAATTATGTTGTTAATTTAAAGATGTATGGGTCATATTTAAAAAAAATATATAAAAATTTCGTAAAATATTCTAGTATGTTTGTGTATCTCTTTGTAAAATTTGAGCACAATTCACTTATTGGTTTAAAAGTTATTTAATTTTCTGTTTACTCTTGATTCTTAAAATCACGTTTTTTTATTACTTATTTACAAATTTGATGGGGAATTACCAATTAAATAAAAATTTTTACATTTACTAATAAAACACTAATAAATATTCGAGCAAAAATTCATTTAGATCCATTTAAAAGTTATTTATTTAAAATTGCAGCAAAATATGGTAATTTTCACTGCAAAACCATTATAAATCATATTTTTCATTGTTTTTTTCTTTGTAGTTAATTTCAGAATCAAATTTTGATCGGGCATTTGTAATCAAAATTTTTGGTTGTTGATTAGGAAAAAAAAAAGAATAAACCTAGAGAAGGCAGCTTCAGTTTTTTTAATTTCGATAACTTTTAGTTCGTATTGTATAGCTAAAACTTTAAAGTTAATCAACGATTTGATTTGATTTAATTTTAATTCGAATAAAGAAATTCAATTCGATTCGATTCGGCGATAAAAAATTTTGATTCGTACGTTTTTAAAGTATTAAATTTCACGACGTGCATTAGTAACAACTACATAAATGAAAAATTACGAAACAGAGAACTGAGAATGGATTATCGAATGATTTGTCGAGTTTCAAACCAGGAGAGTTTGTTGTAATCCTGATAGTATTTACGACGTTCCTACATGGATTTTTTTTGCGTCGAAATAGCGCGAGGTTGTCCGTAAAACGATGGAAGAAGTAACGTATAAAGAGAGCGTAAGCAGAGGGTCAGACAAACGAGTCGATTAATTAACCAGGAGACGTACAGCAGATGGTGCGTGCCGTGGAGACGCGAGAAAGACTGAAAAGGAGAGAGAGCAAACGAAAGTGGCGGCAGTTGCAGCAAGAAGTTGCAGTAATTTTTATATCTCCGAGGACTCTCGGTACATCTCAAGAATGTTCGAATCAATGACGCTAATTAATAAGAAATGCATGTAGCAATAATGTGGAAAGCCGTTCTTTGTTTCCTTGTATCGTTTCTTCAATACGTATTCGTGATTGCTGCCAACGTTTTCATTTTAAATCCGAAAAAAATTAAACAACATGAAAAGTCAGCAATTTAAAGTGTAAAAAATATACTCTACGTTTTTTCTATTTTTTAAATTCGTAAAAACTGTTCGGATTTCGACGTATCACGGTTTAAACAAATATTAATAAAAGGAGAAAAAAGCATTTGTTCTAAATTTATGAATATCGTGAGAAAAATTAATATCGCAACGAAAATAAAAGGAGATACATTTTGCAACATTCACGACAGGATCTGTCTAAAAACTTGTGAAAATTTTGAGAGTTATTTGCTTCGATCTTGTTAAAATACGCCACTGTGCCACGGCGAGTTGAGCTTCTAACGCTGACGTTCTTAGCGAGCGGGGGAGCGTCATTACTTAATTTAGATTAATTTCAGTTCCCCTTTTGCTTCTGGCTCGTCGCTCGCGCAACTCAGACGTCTCACTCGCGTTTCTTGAAAATTTTTAAAAATGACCACAGAGAAGAGAATATCAAATTTTACTTGATGGCTCGCGACGAACGTTACAATACGGCAATGTCATTCGACGGCACGTAGAGATTTTTCTAAATGATACATTGTTTTAGTTAAATTACAGGCTGTAATGCTGATGTAATCGGCCGATAAGTATCGATTTGAAGGCCTTGAAATTTGTATGCGCACATCCATCTTCATATGCGGCGTACAAAGCATCGATATTTCATCGGCTATAAATATCACGGCGAACAGCGATATCCGCCGCGACGCTTAGCGCGGTGAATAAAAGAACATTCGTAGGAAACGGACCCCCGATAAATTGTCGAATGTTAAAACCTGTCGCTGGAGAGACGCGGCGCGGGACGGACGATATTTCTTAAGATGATATTTCTTAACGTAACGCGCTCTAAATTTCGGCTCGCGTGACGCCACAATTATATACACGAGTTTGTTGTTATTGCGTGACCGCTGAGCGATTTATCTGACAGACATTGTGGCAAAATATAATCCGATTCAAGAGTTTAGTAGATATAAACCTGTCCTCTTCTCTCTCCACGACGAGGAATGTGCTGACGATAAAGCGGCTTGGGCACGTATGATAGAACGTATCTCATTTCACTGTACGACATACCGGTTAAGACAAGTCTTGCCTCGAATTCAGGTTCACGGTTACCCGATCTGGATTACTGATAACGTGCCACCGAGTCCAATCGAGTCGCCTAATCGCTCGCGTCTCGCTTCGATCACTTTCGCCGAAGCAAGCACGCGACTCGAACGATATCATTATATTCTAAACTGACTTACTTTCAAGATAATTATGTTATTTCCTTGACAGATTACTTAATCAAAGCTATCTTTGCAAAACTATCTTTATAAGGTTAAATAATTATAAATAATTAGGTATTGATTTCTTTAAGTATTTATATCTTAAGGATGTAAATGACACATTTCAAAGTAAATCAAAATTTAAAGAAATTTATAAAAAATTTTAAGAATGAAATTAATTAATTGATATTAATTAATTACAATTTATAACAAAAATTTGCCCTCCACTAATTGCGCTCCACTTTCATTTGACGTTTAATTATTTTTATTGATTTAACAATCTTGAGAATACTTTTTTATTTATTTTTAAAAATTTTATGAAGTGTTCTAACAAAAATTATTAGTTAGAGTGTCTATAAAATTTAAATATATTTCTCTTATTAGTTTAAAAGTTATTTAATTTTTTGTTTGCTCTTTATATAAAAATAAAATTGCGTTTTGTAGTACTTATTTGCAAATTTGATGAGACAGCCGCGTCACAACTCAAACGAAATTTTTGACATTTGGATCCATTTATTCGTTTAAAAGTTACTTGTCTAAAACTGCAGTAAAATAGGTTCATTTTCGCTGCAAGAACCATTATAAACCAAATTTTTCTTTTTTCTGCAGCTGGCTTTTAGGGCCAAAATTTGCATTTACGTCCAAAATTTTTGTCGTTGATTAAGAGAAAAAAAAGAATAAACCCAAGAGGCCCTCAGTTTTTAAATTTCGTTAACTTTTTACTCGTATTGTGTAGTCGAAAAATCTTTAAAAATATTTTTGTTGCGTTTTTCTAAATGCGATGGAAAAACTTGATATTTCTAATACAAATTCACTTTAAATTGCATATTTTTATATTTAAAAAATATTTATCTTTAACGATTCTTGAAGATTGTGTACATATCAAATTACAAAAATTGGTAACATATCATTTAGTTATTAGATTCAATTTTCTGTACTTGATAAATCTGCGTACGTCGTACATCGCAACGAAACGTTTATTTCAGATGTGTATGTGTAGCGTACATCGTGCGGAAATAGACGGTAGAAACTCTACGCGACTTTACGGTCTCGCTAAACAGCTGATTGATTTACGACGATCTACTTAAGATAGATTTTTCCGAGACCGGGGCGTGAGAAGTGTAATCGCTCGCTCGAGCAAGCGTTCCTAGCTGTTCATCCGAATGATGAACGGCGCCAGTTGTGCCAAGTGCGAGTGTGTCGCCTACATTAAGACAATTCGCGCGATCGTGGGTGTTCGTTCTCGTAAAGTTTCAAGACTTCTCCGTCTCTCCGCGATTCTCAGGGAAACTCCATACGAAGCCTCAGTCACCAAAGAATCCTTATATCTTCCTATAAAGTTTTCACGCTGGTAATGCCTACGTTTTAAGAAGACTTAATAGTACGAAGGTTGTCTGATCAGTTACGAGCCTAATAATAAAACTTTCATTTTTTAACAAAATCGGTTTTATTTTTCAATATAACTTGATATACTTGGTTCATCTCTTTTCTAGTCCCTTTATTCCATCAGTAGTTTTGGTCAAATTCTGTAAAATACTCGTTTACAGCAGTGAAGTCCACTGCTTTGTCTGTTTTTTGCTCTCAGATGTATAGTGGATCCATGTTTCAACAGTCACGAATCGACGCAAGAAATCCTTTGTATTCCGTTTGTTTGAACCGGTCCAAATATTCTTTTGAAATGTTGTGTCGACTGCGCGCGCGTTCTTTAGTCCAATGTCAGCAAACGCTGCACCTATTACGCGCGATCAGCTTTCTCATACCCAAATGTTCATGTAATATTTTGAACACACTTTCAAAAAATATACGGCATTTGCTATCTCTCTGACTTTCAGTCTCCGATCATTCAGTATGATTTGATGCACTTTGTTGGCCATTTGCTCAGTCGTTGTAGTTTTTGAGCGAGCCGGACGTTCAAACACACTTATGCTCAATCACACGTGAACTCGGTAACCCGAACTTTAATCGTTAAAAACGAAGGAGCAGAATTATCGTAAACAGAATCCAACTTGATTTTGATTTCCGTTAGAGTTTTCCTTTTTAAATTCAAGTATTTAATCACGAAATGATATTCGATTTTTTTTATCACATTGAAAAACATACTTACAAACTCGTACTACAATTGATTGTCGAAGCAAAATTAAGTGTCGCATATTTGGGCTGAAAATTTGGAATCAGCCATTAAAAAGATGCAGCTTTCATACCTTTTAATAATTTCCAACGAATAATGCCATCTTCATGCTCGGGCTGGAAGCTTATCAAACTACTCTCATATACAAACAATCTGGAATTATGTTGCGATTAGAGTAAAAAATCAGAATTCTACGATCGGTGAATCTCGTCTGGGACCCACCAGCGACGTGCATGACGCGCGAATTTGCAGCTTGGGCTAAAAGCCATAAGTCTTCGTCGAGACTTTACGGCGGCGCGAAAAGGCTTCTTGGTCAAACGGCGGCCGCGATAAATCTTAATTCGCACGTTGAAACGCGGCGTTTAGCGTTCCACGCCAGGTGAGATATGGCCCACTCGCTGTCTCGCCCTTTTGCGAGTCGCGAGTGCTGTTTCGGGATTTGAAGCTGCGAGATGTACCAGCGGAAAATTTGCAAGGAGAGAAGAGGGAGGGAGAGAAAGCGACATTTATTTAGCGCTCTGGAAAAAGTCCCCTCAAGCGCACAGACAGTAGTACAGAGTAGATTCCAACAGAATAATAACAAGAGAGAGAGAGAGAGAGAGAGAGAGAGAGAGAGAGAGAGAGAGCTCGTCTCTTGTTTCTCTCTCTTTCTCTTCTTCTCACGACCTCATTTATGAACTTTATTACCGGGCGACATCGATGAAAACGCTTTATTTCCGTTGGATGGCTCGATAGGGTCGTGTAGATTCTCAGCCTTGAATCAACTGATGATGATATGAGTCACTGTTCTATCGATTTCACTCTAATGTACGTGGGGATTTAGATTTGCTTGAAATCTCACTACCGCATGATGAATATCTCGGGTGATATGCCGTGACATCCAACATATTAGTTTTTCGAGACTTTCGGCTTTTGCACGTTGTACTATTTTAATAATAAAATCTCAAGAACTATTAAGACCGGAGACATATTTTAAAACGCTTCTTGTGAACATTCTCGTTCTATTAAAATGCAAATAGTCACGGAACAAGATGCTGACAAATTTGTCTATTCAAGATGAAGTTTTATTTTTATTCCGTGAACGAGAAAGCAACGGGCGACCTTGAGTACTGCATAGCGTGATATCGCGGATGGTTCGATAAAATAATAGGCAATTTGACATAATCGTGTTGCGACCATTAGAAAGATTAAATTATAGTTGCTTTTTTCCCAAACGATCACGATAGTTCTAGAACAAACGATTCCATTTACTCACCACTCAATGGAGTCGACTTCGGGATAAAATAATAATCGCAAAGTTGTATCGATCACGAGCAGGAAACGAGTACATTACAATCAATCGACTCCGTGGCAAACATGAAGTCGCATAATTGCCACCGATGATGGTGATGCATGACAAGTACTCCCATGTAAACAGGACATAATTAACCACCATACGAGCAATCGATAAACAATATTTTCACGCTTAGGCGAGAGAGAGAGAGAGAGAGAGAGAGAGAGAGAGAGAAACGTGTCGCGTCATAATCTTATTATATCCCTTATATAAATTTATTTATATAAATTTTCGCTATAAGGATACTCCGAGTAAACTCTCTAGACTCGAGGCGCCGAATCGAATTAAAGCGAATTAGCGATTTGCCAAATATTAAAGTATGTTAATCGATGCTTGACGCAATATCGAACTTGAACGTGAAACGTTTAGAATTCGTGAACACGGGCTGTCGCAATCTCGCGTGACCCAGAATCCAAATCCATTCATTCGCAGGCAACTTTCGTGAAATTCACAAATCAGCTGACTTTATCGCGATAAAGTCCGCTTGATAAAACATTCCCATCCGTCCCTGCGCCTTGATCCGGCACCACTCTATTCCCGACGATGAATTGGGTTTTCGAGCCGAGAACAAGCCCCCAAACGGGGAAGGTAAGCCGCGCTCCCTTCGCTTCTCGGGCAAAGGGAAGGCGTCTCGCCCGTATCCCTCGTCGAAATAGAAAGTAACGATCTGACCCCGTCCCAAGAGAGAACAACGAACCTTCCGCCCTGCGGTATCCTACATTTTTAAACGTGGTCTTAAGACCTCTCTCTCTCTCTCTCTCTCTCTCTCTCTCTCTCTCTTTCTCCTGCCCCTTTATCGCCGTACATTCGTACGTGCCTCCACGCTGATGCATGGTAGGACCAAGGAAGAAGGAGGGAGGGGGACGACACGTGTGTAGATATACATACAAAACCCTTTCACGTGCACGTCCGCGGTGCACAGGTGAGCGTGCAATCGCTCGCGTCGCGAGTGTGCGCGCAAAAGGTGGCTCGCTCTCGTCCTTTGTGCGCGAGCATGGGATCCTGTGGGTACGTTCCCATGCAAATACGCAGGGCCGCACGATCCACCGCTTCCTTTGTCCGGCTCGACGCCACCCGTCCCGCCACATATTCACGTTCATATCGCACCTTCGGAGCGAGACTGACGTCTCGAAATACCTGTTGTTCTCTGAGAGAATTAACTGACACCTCGCCGCGTGCGTTTCGAGAGAGAAAGAGAGAGAGAGAGAGAGAGAGAGAGCTTCATCAAGTCAACTCCGAGGGTCCATTAACTCTGATATAATTTTCGGAAAGTTTTTTTTTAAATTCATCTCCTCTAGTTTCACGATTTTACATACGAACGTGATGCATCGCGATAATGCTGCGGTGCGACGTTGAGTAATCCAGCTATTTATAAATAAACACGTACTGTGCTTAAGCGCAAGTGCCTCAGCCTGACAGCCGATAATATAATTCCTGCTCCATAGAATTGTTTGTGTAATCTTGGCAAAGGTGCGCTTAATACGCCTGCTGAGCACGCGAAAGTGTTTATTGAATCGCGCCTCGCGCAACAACAACGCGTCGTCGCGGGATTTCACGTGCGCTTAATGAATGAATTTCACTGATTAGCCGGCTGATATGTGATACGTCAGTTTTACGGCCGCCTCTCGCACGACGGGGACGATTTCGTCGTCGAGTTTCGTTTGATGCGCTCCCACGGTTGCGATTCGCCTCCCACTCGTGCGTCATGGCACGTACTAATCTGTAGAATTACGGTGCCGATCGTGGTACATGGCACGTCCCGTACTTTCACACCTCGGGAATCGATCCCGACGTGTGCCTGACGTACGTGATGAAACGTGATTAAAACGTTTGATTCTGGAGCCGTGAAAAGCGCGCGGTCAAAGTGATCGAGGAGCGAAAGTGAAATTGACATTGCCTTATTACATGGAAAGAACAATTTTGCAGAAATACAGATCTGAAAATAATTATGTTGAACCATTTAAAAAATTGATAGGATAATTTAATTCTAGCTCCCCACACATGGATACGACGTATTCTACACTGAGAGAAAAAATTGTGGTAGTGGCAACTGTAAGGGGACAACCATACAAATTTTGCTAATATAATTATAATATATATTGTAGTTAAGTGAACTATATTATAGTTATTGCAACTAAGTTTATGGTTAAGAAAACTAATAAAAAATAGTTTTTTCAGGGGGGAATGGGTTTGATATTTGGATGTAAGTCGGCATCAAACGTTATTAACGTTATTAAATTGATTTTCAATTTAATTATTGTGATATTACTTATTCTATTCGCCTTACGGCTGTGTTATGACCGGAAAACCAATTCGGCGCACAATCAGGTGAATTTGAAAAATGTATATAAAATCACACAAGTAAAAATATAAAGCAATAAGATCCAGCTACGACCGTAGAAGGCTTTTCAGTTCAATTTACATTAATAAAAAATAGTTACTTTATTATATAGTATACTACAACTATTTTTTATTAGTTCTCTTAACCATTAACTTAGTTGCAATAACTATAATATAGTTCACTTAACTATATATTATAATTATTGTATATGAATAAAATTTGTATGGTTGTCACCACTACAATTTTTTCTCTCAGTGTATGCGATTTTTTTACATTACTGTGACTTTTTTATCATATAATTTAAAGACTAGGGGGGTAGAGGTTAAAAAAAAAACTTTAATTATCTAAAGTACTCATTTTTTGCAAATTTTTGCAACACAATTAAAAAAAAAATTGTAATTACATGAAAATAAAATATTTTTGATTTGGCTCGTTTATCACTTTTATCAAACTTTGAAGTATCGATTTCATCTATTATGAACTAAAAATGTATTTTTTGTTCAGATGTGTACTGTACAATGTTTTCCGTTCGTTGGCACACGACGTAGTTCGTAATCCGCGCGATCCATTTCTTTGTAGCACCGAGCATTTCTCGTCAAACTCAAAAATTCCTCTCAATCGCCGACAGATCGAAACATTTATTCCCGGTGCGGATCCTCGAGGGCATCTAATAGGGGCATCGGTCCAACCTCTCCTCTTGCGATCCGGGTTGTCAAAAATACGCAGGTCCGCGGCTAAAAATACATCCGCGGGCGAAAGTGTATATACAGGGGGGAGGGAGAGGGAGGGGATATCCCGTATCGAGTAACACACATCGCGCATCTCCGAAAAGTACTCCGGCATTCAAACGTAAAAGTGAAGCGGCAATCCGGTTTTCTCATTCGGTCCGGTCTCCCGCTGGCGAACGGAGGGTGGAGGGGAGAGGAGGACTCGCCCGTAAAGCCGGTCGTGTGAGAGGACCTTTATGTGCGCGCGGATCGCAGACGGTCGAGGGCCCTTCTGGCCTCCTCTTTTGCCGTTCCCCTCCTCTCCCTTCTGTTCTGGGCAGGCCCTGGCAGGCTCTTCCCTTCATACAACTGCCATCCGACACAAAGCTTCGTTCTCCGCGATGTACAAGGTCTCCCGTTCGTTTCCCTGGACACCCGGTGTCCGCCCTCCCCTCCCTCGGCCCCATCTTTTGCCACCCTCCTGTGTTCGTCTCTCTCGTCGCTTTTTCACGGCGCTTACGATCTTCGTCTCGCCGACTCATTTTCTTCTTCGGGGCCCCATCCCGCCGTTTCCCCCCTCTTTCCGTCTTTTACCTTGTGCCGCGTATTCTTTTCGCCCGTGTGATCGTCCTGCGCACGTATATACCGGGTGAAACGTGCGCGCAGAGCGGAATTCCCCTTGCTCTTTGTTCGAGATGGATTCGAACATACCAAACAGAGTACCGAAGGTGAGATCTGTGTGTGCCGTGCTCGGTCGATTTAACAGCGATGAATTCCAAGAGAATTCCAAAGGAAAATTATGAATCTATAAT